>CAMPDV010003290.1:0-46456 GCA_946699065.1 Loxodes magnus | reverse complement strand
GTATTCTCTGTGGCTATATCCAGTGATTCAGAGTTCATCGTATCGGGAAGTAATGATTAGACGGTGAGACTATGGGACGTCAAGACAGGTACCTGTAAGACCATGAGTGGTCACACTAGTTCTGTATGATCTGTGGCTATATCCAGTGATTCAGAGTTCATCGTATCGGGAAGTAATGATTAGACGGTGAGACTATGGGACGTCAAGACAGGTACCTGTAAGACCATGAGTGGTCACACTAGTTATGTATTATCTGTGGCTATATCCAGTGATTAAGAGTTCATCGTATCGGGAAGTGGAGATATTACGGTGAGACTATGGGACGTCAAGACAGATAACTGTAAGACCATGAGTGGTCACACTAGTTATGTATGATCTGTGGCTATATCCAGTGATTCAGAGTTCATCGTATCGGGAAGTAATGATTAGACGGTGAGACTATGGGACGTCAAGACAGGTACCTGTAAGACCATGAGTGGTCACACTAGTAATGTATTCTCTGTGGCTATATCCAGTGATTCAGAGTTCATCGTATCGGGAAGTGGAGATATTACGGTGAGACTATGGGACGTCAAGACAGGTACCTGTAAGACCATGAGTGGTCACACTAGTTATGTATTATCTGTGGCTATATCCAGTGATTAAGAGTTCATCGTATCGGGAAGTGGAGATATTACGGTGAGACTATGGGACGTCAAGACAGGTACCTGTAAGACCATGAGTGGTCACACTAGTAATGTATTCTCTGTGGCTATATCCAGTGATTCAGAGTTCATCGTATCGGGAAGTAATGATTAGACGGTGAGACTATGGGACGTCAAGACAGGTACCTGTAAGACCATGAGTGGTCACACTAGTTCTGTATGATCTGTGGCTATATCCAGTGATTCAGAGTTCATCGTATCGGGAAGTAATGATTAGACGGTGAGACTATGGGACGTCAAGACAGGTACCTGTAAGACCATGAGTGGTCACACTAGTTATGTATTATCTGTGGCTATATCCAGTGATTCAGAGTTCATCGTATCGGGAAGTAATGATTAGACGGTGAGACTATGGGACGTCAAGACAGGTACCTGTAAGACCATGAGTGGTCACACTAGTAATGTATTCTCTGTGGCTATATCCAGTGATTC
The DNA here is from genome assembly GCA_946699065.1 of Loxodes magnus. NCBI lineage: Eukaryota > Ciliophora > Karyorelictea > Loxodida > Loxodidae > Loxodes > Loxodes magnus. Next base: position 45,320 of record CAMPDV010003290.1, on the reverse strand, counting down.
AGAGTTCATCGTATCGGGAAGTAATGATTAGACGGTGAGACTATGGGACGTCAAGACAGGTACCTGTAAGACCATGAGTGGTCACACTAGTTATGTATGATCTGTGGCTATATCCAGTGATTCAGAGTTCATCGTATCGGGAAGTAATGATTAGACGGTGAGACTATGGGACGTCAAGACAGGTACCTGTAAGACCATGAGTGGTCACACTAGTTCTGTATGATCTGTGGCTATATCCAGTGATTCAGAGTTCATCGTATCGGGAAGTAATGATTAGACGGTGAGACTATGGGACGTCAAGACAGGTACCTGTAAGACCATGAGTGGTCACTTTAGTTCTGTATGATCTGTGGCTATATCCAGTGATTCAGAGTTCATCGTATCGGGAAGTGGAGATATTACGGTGAGACTATGGGACTTCAAGACAGGTACCTGTAAGACCATGAGTGGTCACACTAGTAATGTATTCTCTGTGGCTATATCCAGTGATTCAGAGTTCATCGTATCGGGAAGTAATGATTAGACGGTGAGACTATGGGACGTCAAGACAGGTACCTGTAAGACCATGAGTGGTCACACTAGTTATGTATGATCTGTGGCTATATCCAGTGATTCAGAGTTCATCGTATCGGGAAGTAATGATTAGACGGTGAGACTATGGGACGTCAAGACAGGTACCTGTAAGACCATGAGTGGTCACACTAGTTATGTATGATCTGTGGCTATATCCAGTGATTCAGAGTTCATCGTATCGGGAAGTAATGATTAGACGGTGAGACTATGGGACGTCAAGACAGGTACCTGTAAGACCATGAGTGGTCACACTAGTTCTGTATGATCTGTGGCTATATCCAGTGATTCAGAGTTCATCGTATCGGGAAGTAATGATTAGACGGTGAGACTATGGGACGTCAAGACAGGTACCTGTAAGACCATGAGTGGTCACACTAGTTCTGTATGATCTGTGGCTATATCTTGTGATTCAGAGTTCATCGTATCGGGAAGTAATGATTAGACGGTGAGACTATGGGACGTCAAGACAGGTACCTGTAAGACCATGAGTGGTCACACTAGTTCTGTATGATCTGTGGCTATATCCAGTGATTCAGAGTTCATCGTATCGGAAAGTAATGATTAGACGGTGAGACTATGGGACTTCAAGACAGGTACCTGTAAGACCATGAGTGGTCACACTAGTTCTGTATGATCTGTGGCTATATCCAGTGATTCAGAGTTCATCGTATCGGAAAGTAATGATTAGACGGTGAGACTATGGGACGTCAAGACAGGTACCTGTAAGACCATGAGTGGTCACACTAGTTCTGTATGATCTGTGGCTATATCTTGTGATTCAGAGTTCATCGTATCGGGAAGTAATGATTAGACGGTGAGACTATGGGACGTCAAGACAGGTACCTGTAAGACCATGAGTGGTCACACTAGTTATGTATTATCTGTGGCTATATCCAGTGATTCAGAGTTCATCGTATCGGGAAGTAATGATTAGACGGTGAGACTATGGGACGTCAAGACAGGTACCTGTAAGACCATGAGTGGTCACACTAGTTCTGTATGATCTGTGGCTATATCCAGTGATTCAGAGTTCATCGTATCGGGAAGTAATGATTAGACGGTGAGACTATGGGACGTCAAGACAGGTACCTGTAAGACCATGAGTGGTCACACTAGTTATGTATTATCTGTGGCTATATCCAGTGATTAAGAGTTCATCGTATCGGGAAGTGGAGATATTACGGTGAGACTATGGGACGTCAAGACAGGTACCTGTAAGACCATGAGTGGTCACACTAGTTATGTATGATCTGTGGCTATATCCAGTGATTCAGAGTTCATCGTATCGGGAAGTGGAGATATTACGGTGAGACTATGGGACGTCAAGACAGGTACCTGTAAGACCATGAGTGGTCACACTAGTTATGTATTATCTGTGGCTATATCCAGTGATTAAGAGTTCATCGTATCGGGAAGTAATGATTAGACGGTGAGACTATGGGACGTAAAGACAGGTACCTGTAAGACCATGAGTGGTCACACTAGTTCTGTATGATCTGTGGCTATATCCAGTGATTCAGAGTTCATCGTATCGGGAAGTGGAGATATTACGGTGAGACTATGGGACGTCAAGACAGGTACCTGTAAGACCATGAGTGGTCACACTAGTTCTGTATGATCTGTGGCTATATCCAGTGATTCAGAGTTCATCGTATCGGGAAGTAATGATTAGACGGTGAGACTATGGGACGTCAAGACAGGTACCTGTAAGACCATGAGTGGTCACACTAGTTCTGTATGATCTGTGGCTATATCTTGTGATTCAGAGTTCATTGTATCGGGAAGTAATGATTAGACGGTGAGACTATGGGACGTCAAGACAGGTACCTGTAAGACCATGAGTGGTCACACTAGTAATGTATTCTCTGTGGCTATATCCAGTGATTCAGAGTTCATCGTATCGGGAAGTGGAGATATTACGGTGAGACTATGGGACTTCAAGACAGGTACCTGTAAGACCATGAGTGGTCACACTAGTAATGTATTCTCTGTGGCTATATCCAGTGATTCAGAGTTCATCGTATCGGGAAGTAATGATTAGACGGTGAGACTATGGGACGTCAAGACAGGTACCTGTAAGACCATGAGTGGTCACACTAGTTCTGTATGATCTGTGGCTATATCCAGTGATTCAGAGTTCATCGTATCGGGAAGTGGAGATATTACGGTGAGACTATGGGACTTCAAGACAGGTACCTGTAAGACCATGAGTGGTCACACTAGTAATGTATTCTCTGTGGCTATATCCAGTGATTCAGAGTTCATCGTATCGGGAAGTAATGATTAGACGGTGAGACTATGGGACGTCAAGACAGGTACCTGTAAGACCATGAGTGGTCACACTAGTTCTGTATGATCTGTGGCTATATCCAGTGATTCAGAGTTCATCGTATCGGGAAGTAATGATTAGACGGTGAGACTATGGGACGTCAAGACAGGTACCTGTAAGACCATGAGTGGTCACACTAGTTCTGTATGATCTGTGGCTATATCCAGTGATTCAGAGTTCATCGTATCGGGAAGTAATGATTAGACGGTGAGACTATGGGACGTCAAGACAGATACCTGTAAGACCATGAGTGGTCACACTAGTTCTGTATGATCTGTGGCTATATCCAGTGATTCAGAGTTCATCGTATCGGGAAGTAATGATTAGACGGTGAGACTATGGGACGTAAAGACAGGTACCTGTAAGACCATGAGTGGTCACACTAGTTCTGTATGATCTGTGGCTATATCCAGTGATTCAGAGTTCATCGTATCGGGAAGTGGAGATATTACGGTGAGACTATGGGACGTCAAGACAGGTACCTGTAAGACCATGAGTGGTCACACTAGTTATGTATGATCTGTGGCTATATCCAGTGATTCAGAGTTCATCGTATCGGGAAGTAATGATTAGACGGTGAGACTATGGGACGTCAAGACAGGTACCTGTAAGACCATGAGTGGTCACACTAGTAATGTATTCTCTGTGGCTATATCTTGTGATTCAGAGTTCATCGTATCGGGAAGTAATGATTAGACGGTGAGACTATGGGACGTCAAGACAGGTACCTGTAAGACCATGAGTGGTCACACTAGTTATGTATGATCTGTGGCTATATCCAGTGATTCAGAGTTCATCGTATCGGGAAGTGGAGATATTACGGTGAGACTATGGGACGTCAAGACAGGTACCTGTAAGACCATGAGTGGTCACACTAGTTATGTATTATCTGTGGCTATATCCAGTGATTAAGAGTTCATCGTATCGGGAAGTAATGATTAGACGGTGAGACTATGGGACGTAAAGACAGGTACCTGTAAGACCATGAGTGGTCACACTAGTTCTGTATGATCTGTGGCTATATCCAGTGATTCAGAGTTCATCGTATCGGGAAGTGGAGATATTACGGTGAGACTATGGGACGTCAAGACAGGTACCTGTAAGACCATGAGTGGTCACACTAGTTCTGTATGATCTGTGGCTATATCCAGTGATTCAGAGTTCATCGTATCGGGAAGTAATGATTAGACGGTGAGACTATGGGACGTCAAGACAGGTACCTGTAAGACCATGAGTGGTCACACTAGTTCTGTATGATCTGTGGCTATATCTTGTGATTCAGAGTTCATTGTATCGGGAAGTAATGATTAGACGGTGAGACTATGGGACGTCAAGACAGGTACCTGTAAGACCATGAGTGGTCACACTAGTAATGTATTCTCTGTGGCTATATCCAGTGATTCAGAGTTCATCGTATCGGGAAGTGGAGATATTACGGTGAGACTATGGGACTTCAAGACAGGTACCTGTAAGACCATGAGTGGTCACACTAGTAATGTATTCTCTGTGGCTATATCCAGTGATTCAGAGTTCATCGTATCGGGAAGTAATGATTAGACGGTGAGACTATGGGACGTCAAGACAGGTACCTGTAAGACCATGAGTGGTCACACTAGTTCTGTATGATCTGTGGCTATATCCAGTGATTCAGAGTTCATCGTATCGGGAAGTAATGATTAGACGGTGAGACTATGGGACTTCAAGACAGGTACCTGTAAGACCATGAGTGGTCACACTAGTAATGTATTCTCTGTGGCTATATCCAGTGATTCAGAGTTCATCGTATCGGGAAGTAATGATTAGACGGTGAGACTATGGGACGTCAAGACAGATACCTGTAAGACCATGAGTGGTCACACTAGTTCTGTATGATCTGTGGCTATATCCAGTGATTCAGAGTTCATCGTATCGGGAAGTAATGATTAGACGGTGAGACTATGGGACGTCAAGACAGGTACCTGTAAGACCATGAGTGGTCACACTAGTTATGTATGATCTGTGGCTATATCCAGTGATTCAGAGTTCATCGTATCGGGAAGTAATGATTAGACGGTGAGACTATGGGACTTCAAGACAGGTACCTGTAAGACCATGAGTGGTCACACTAGTAATGTATTCTCTGTGGCTATATCCAGTGATTCAGAGTTCGTCGTATCGGGAAGTAATGATTAGACGGTGAGACTATGGGACGTCAAGACAGGTACCTGTAAGACCATGAGTGGTCACACTAGTTCTGTATGATCTGTGGCTATATCCAGTGATTCAGAGTTCATCGTATCGGGAAGTAATGATTAGACGGTGAGACTATGGGACGTCAAGACAGGTACCTGTAAGACCATGAGTGGTCACACTAGTTCTGTATGATCTGTGGCTATATCCAGTGATTCAGAGTTCATCGTATCGGGAAGTAATGATTAGACGGTGAGACTATGGGACGTCAAGACAGGTACCTGTAAGACCATGAGTGGTCACACTAGTTATGTATTATCTGTGGCTATATCCAGTGATTAAGAGTTCATCGTATCGGGAAGTAATGATTAGACGGTGAGACTATGGGACGTCAAGACAGGTACCTGTAAGACCATGAGTGGTCACACTAGTTCTGTATGATCTGTGGCTATATCCAGTGATTCAGAGTTCATCGTATCGGGAAGTAATGATTAGACGGTGAGACTATGGGACGTCAAGACAGGTACCTGTAAGACCATGAGTGGTCACACTAGTTCTGTATGATCTGTGGCTATATCCAGTGATTCAGAGTTCATCGTATCGGGAAGTAATGATTAGACGGTGAGACTATGGGACGTCAAGACAGGTACCTGTAAGACCATGAGTGGTCACACTAGTAATGTATTATCTGTGGCTATATCCAGTGATTAAGAGTTCATCGTATCGGGAAGTAATGATTAGACGGTGAGACTATGGGACGTCAAGACAGGTACCTGTAAGACCATGAGTGGTCACACTAGTTATGTATTATCTGTGGCTATATCCAGTGATTCAGAGTTCATCGTATCGGGAAGTAATGATTAGACGGTGAGACTATGGGACGTCAAGACAGGTACCTGTAAGACCATGAGTGGTCACACTAGTTCTGTATGATCTGTGGCTATATCCAGTGATTCAGAGTTCATCGTATCGGGAAGTAATGATTAGACGGTGAGACTATGGGACGTCAAGACAGGTACCTGTAAGACCATGAGTGGTCACACTAGTTCTGTATGATCTGTGGCTATATCCAGTGATTCAGAGTTCATCGTATCGGGAAGTAATGATTAGACGGTGAGACTATGGGACGTCAAGACAGGTACCTGTAAGACCATGAGTGGTCACACTAGTTCTGTATGATCTGTGGCTATATCCAGTGATTCAGAGTTCATCGTATCGGGAAGTAATGATTAGACGGTGAGACTATGGGACGTCAAGACAGGTACCTGTAAGACCATGAGTGGTCACACTAGTTCTGTATGATCTGTGGCTATATCCAGTGATTCAGAGTTCATCGTATCGGGAAGTAATGATTAGACGGTGAGACTATGGGACGTCAAGACAGGTACCTGTAAGACCATGAGTGGTCACACTAGTAATGTATTCTCTGTGGCTATATCCAGTGATTCAGAGTTCATCGTATCGGGAAGTAATGATTAGACGGTGAGACTATGGGACGTCAAGACAGGTACCTGTAAGACCATGAGTGGTCACACTAGTTCTGTATGATCTGTGGCTATATCCAGTGATTCAGAGTTCATCGTATCGGGAAGTAATGATTAGACGGTGAGACTATGGGACGTCAAGACAGGTACCTGTAAGACCATGAGTGGTCACACTAGTTCTGTATGATCTGTGGCTATATCCAGTGATTCAGAGTTCATCGTATCGGGAAGTAATGATTAGACGGTGAGACTATGAGACGTCAAGACAGGTACCTGTAAGACCATGAGTGGTCACACTAGTTCTGTATGATCTGTGGCTATATCCAGTGATTCAGAGTTCATCGTATCGGGAAGTAATGATTAGACGGTGAGACTATGGGACGTCAAGACAGGTACCTGTAAGACCATGAGTGGTCACACTAGTTCTGTATGATCTGTGGCTATATCCAGTGATTCAGAGTTCATCGTATCGGGAAGTAATGATTAGACGGTGAGACTATGGGACTTCAAGACAGGTACCTGTAAGACCATGAGTGGTCACACTAGTAATGTATTCTCTGTGGCTATATCCAGTGATTCAGAGTTCATCGTATCGGGAAGTAATGATTAGACGGTGAGACTATGGGACGTCAAGACAGGTACCTGTAAGACCATGAGTGGTCACACTAGTTATGTATTATCTGTGGCTATATCCAGTGATTCAGAGTTCATCGTATCGGGAAGTAATGATTAGACGGTGAGACTATGGGACGTCAAGACAGGTACCTGTAAGACCATGAGTGGTCACACTAGTTCTGTATGATCTGTGGCTATATCCAGTGATTCAGAGTTCATCGTATCGGGAAGTAATGATTAGACGGTGAGACTATGGGACGTCAAGACAGGTACCTGTAAGACCATGAGTGGTCACACTAGTTCTGTATGATCTGTGGCTATATCCAGTGATTCAGAGTTCATCGTATCGGAAAGTAATGATTAGACGGTGAGACTATGGGACGTCAAGACAGGTACCTGTAAGACCATGAGTGGTCACACTAGTTCTGTATGATCTGTGGCTATATCCAGTGATTCAGAGTTCGTCGTATCGGGAAGTAATGATTAGACGGTGAGACTATGGGACGTCAAGACAGGTACCTGTAAGACCATGAGTGGTCACACTAGTTCTGTATGATCTGTGGCTATATCCAGTGATTCAGAGTTCATCGTATCGGGAAGTAATGATTAGACGGTGAGACTATGGGACTTCAAGACAGGTACCTGTAAGACCATGAGTGGTCACACTAGTAATGTATTCTCTGTGGCTATATCCAGTGATTCAGAGTTCATCGTATCGGGAAGTAATGATTAGACGGTGAGACTATGGGACGTCAAGACAGATACCTGTAAGACCATGAGTGGTCACACTAGTTCTGTATGATCTGTGGCTATATCCAGTGATTCAGAGTTCATCGTATCGGGAAGTAATGATTAGACGGTGAGACTATGGGACGTCAAGACAGGTACCTGTAAGACCATGAGTGGTCACACTAGTTATGTATGATCTGTGGCTATATCCAGTGATTCAGAGTTCATCGTATCGGGAAGTGGAGATATTACGGTGAGACTATGGGACGTCAAGACAGGTACCTGTAAGACCATGAGTGGTCACACTAGTTATGTATTATCTGTGGCTATATCCAGTGATTAAGAGTTCATCGTATCGGGAAGTAATGATTAGACGGTGAGACTATGGGACGTAAAGACAGGTACCTGTAAGACCATGAGTGGTCACACTAGTTCTGTATGATCTGTGGCTATATCCAGTGATTCAGAGTTCATCGTATCGGGAAGTGGAGATATTACGGTGAGACTATGGGACGTCAAGACAGGTACCTGTAAGACCATGAGTGGTCACACTAGTTCTGTATGATCTGTGGCTATATCCAGTGATTCAGAGTTCATCGTATCGGGAAGTAATGATTAGACGGTGAGACTATGGGACGTCAAGACAGGTACCTGTAAGACCATGAGTGGTCACACTAGTTCTGTATGATCTGTGGCTATATCTTGTGATTCAGAGTTCATTGTATCGGGAAGTAATGATTAGACGGTGAGACTATGGGACGTCAAGACAGGTACCTGTAAGACCATGAGTGGTCACACTAGTAATGTATTCTCTGTGGCTATATCCAGTGATTCAGAGTTCATCGTATCGGGAAGTGGAGATATTACGGTGAGACTATGGGACTTCAAGACAGGTACCTGTAAGACCATGAGTGGTCACACTAGTAATGTATTCTCTGTGGCTATATCCAGTGATTCAGAGTTCATCGTATCGGGAAGTAATGATTAGACGGTGAGACTATGGGACGTCAAGACAGGTACCTGTAAGACCATGAGTGGTCACACTAGTTCTGTATGATCTGTGGCTATATCCAGTGATTCAGAGTTCATCGTATCGGGAAGTAATGATTAGACGGTGAGACTATGGGACTTCAAGACAGGTACCTGTAAGACCATGAGTGGTCACACTAGTAATGTATTCTCTGTGGCTATATCCAGTGATTCAGAGTTCATCGTATCGGGAAGTAATGATTAGACGGTGAGACTATGGGACGTCAAGACAGATACCTGTAAGACCATGAGTGGTCACACTAGTTCTGTATGATCTGTGGCTATATCCAGTGATTCAGAGTTCATCGTATCGGGAAGTAATGATTAGACGGTGAGACTATGGGACGTCAAGACAGGTACCTGTAAGACCATGAGTGGTCACACTAGTTATGTATGATCTGTGGCTATATCCAGTGATTCAGAGTTCATCGTATCGGGAAGTAATGATTAGACGGTGAGACTATGGGACTTCAAGACAGGTACCTGTAAGACCATGAGTGGTCACACTAGTAATGTATTCTCTGTGGCTATATCCAGTGATTCAGAGTTCGTCGTATCGGGAAGTAATGATTAGACGGTGAGACTATGGGACGTCAAGACAGGTACCTGTAAGACCATGAGTGGTCACACTAGTTCTGTATGATCTGTGGCTATATCCAGTGATTCAGAGTTCATCGTATCGGGAAGTAATGATTAGACGGTGAGACTATGGGACGTCAAGACAGGTACCTGTAAGACCATGAGTGGTCACACTAGTAATGTATTCTCTGTGGCTATATCCAGTGATTCAGAGTTCATCGTATCGGGAAGTAATGATTAGACGGTGAGACTATGGGACGTCAAGACAGGTACCTGTAAGACCATGAGTGGTCACACTAGTTATGTATTATCTGTGGCTATATCCAGTGATTCAGAGTTCATCGTATCGGGAAGTAATGATTAGACGGTGAGACTATGGGACGTCAAGACAGGTACCTGTAAGACCATGAGTGGTCACACTAGTTCTGTATGATCTGTGGCTATATCCAGTGATTCAGAGTTCATCGTATCGGGAAGTAATGATTAGACGGTGAGACTATGGGACGTCAAGACAGGTACCTGTAAGACCATGAGTGGTCACACTAGTTCTGTATGATCTGTGGCTATATCCAGTGATTCAGAGTTCATCGTATCGGGAAGTAATGATTAGACGGTGAGACTATGGGACGTCAAGACAGGTACCTGTAAGACCATGAGTGGTCACACTAGTTCTGTATGATCTGTGGCTATATCCAGTGATTCAGAGTTCATCGTATCGGGAAGTAATGATTAGACGGTGAGACTATGGGACGTCAAGACAGGTACCTGTAAGACCATGAGTGGTCACACTAGTTCTGTATGATCTGTGGCTATATCCAGTGATTCAGAGTTCATCGTATCGGGAAGTAATGATTAGACGGTGAGACTATGGGACGTCAAGACAGGTACCTGTAAGACCATGAGTGGTCACACTAGTAATGTATTCTCTGTGGCTATATCCAGTGATTCAGAGTTCATCGTATCGGGAAGTAATGATTAGACGGTGAGACTATGGGACGTCAAGACAGGTACCTGTAAGACCATGAGTGGTCACACTAGTTCTGTATGATCTGTGGCTATATCCAGTGATTCAGAGTTCATCGTATCGGGAAGTAATGATTAGACGGTGAGACTATGGGACGTCAAGACAGGTACCTGTAAGACCATGAGTGGTCACACTAGTTCTGTATGATCTGTGGCTATATCCAGTGATTCAGAGTTCATCGTATCGGGAAGTAATGATTAGACGGTGAGACTATGGGACGTCAAGACAGGTACCTGTAAGACCATGAGTGGTCACACTAGTTCTGTATGATCTGTGGCTATATCCAGTGATTCAGAGTTCATCGTATCGGGAAGTAATGATTAGACGGTGAGACTATGGGACGTCAAGACAGGTACCTGTAAGACCATGAGTGGTCACACTAGTTCTGTATGATCTGTGGCTATATCCAGTGATTCAGAGTTCATCGTATCGGGAAGTAATGATTAGACGGTGAGACTATGGGACTTCAAGACAGGTACCTGTAAGACCATGAGTGGTCACACTAGTAATGTATTCTCTGTGGCTATATCCAGTGATTCAGAGTTCATCGTATCGGGAAGTAATGATTAGACGGTGAGACTATGGGACGTCAAGACAGGTACCTGTAAGACCATGAGTGGTCACACTAGTTATGTATTATCTGTGGCTATATCCAGTGATTCAGAGTTCATCGTATCGGGAAGTAATGATTAGACGGTGAGACTATGGGACGTCAAGACAGGTACCTGTAAGACCATGAGTGGTCACACTAGTTCTGTATGATCTGTGGCTATATCCAGTGATTCAGAGTTCATCGTATCGGGAAGTAATGATTAGACGGTGAGACTATGGGACGTCAAGACAGGTACCTGTAAGACCATGAGTGGTCACACTAGTTCTGTATGATCTGTGGCTATATCCAGTGATTCAGAGTTCATCGTATCGGAAAGTAATGATTAGACGGTGAGACTATGGGACGTCAAGACAGGTACCTGTAAGACCATGAGTGGTCACACTAGTTCTGTATGATCTGTGGCTATATCCAGTGATTCAGAGTTCGTCGTATCGGGAAGTAATGATTAGACGGTGAGACTATGGGACGTCAAGACAGGTACCTGTAAGACCATGAGTGGTCACACTAGTTCTGTATGATCTGTGGCTATATCCAGTGATTCAGAGTTCATCGTATCGGGAAGTAATGATTAGACGGTGAGACTATGGGACGTCAAGACAGGTACCTGTAAGACCATGAGTGGTCACACTAGTTCTGTATGATCTGTGGCTATATCCAGTGATTCAGAGTTCATCGTATCGGGAAGTAATGATTAGACGGTGAGACTATGGGACGTCAAGACAGGTACCTGTAAGACCATGAGTGGTCACACTAGTTATGTATTATCTGTGGCTATATCCAGTGATTCAGAGTTCATCGTATCGGGAAGTAATGATTAGACGGTGAGACTATGGGACGTCAAGACAGGTACCTGTAAGACCATGAGTGGTCACACTAGTTCTGTATGATCTGTGGCTATATCCAGTGATTCAGAGTTCGTCGTATCGGGAAGTAATGATTAGACGGTGAGACTATGGGACGTCAAGACAGGTACCTGTAAGACCATGAGTGGTCACACTAGTTCTGTATGATCTGTGGCTATATCCAGTGATTCAGAGTTCATCGTATCGGGAAGTAATGATTAGACGGTGAGACTATGGGACTTCAAGACAGGTACCTGTAAGACCATGAGTGGTCACACTAGTAATGTATTCTCTGTGGCTATATCCAGTGATTCAGAGTTCGTCGTATCGGGAAGTAATGATTAGACGGTGAGACTATGGGACGTCAAGACAGGTACCTGTAAGACCATGAGTGGTCACACTAGTTCTGTATGATCTGTGGCTATATCCAGTGATTCAGAGTTCATCGTATCGGGAAGTAATGATTAGACGGTGAGACTATGGGACGTCAAGACAGGTACCTGTAAGACCATGAGTGGTCACACTAGTTCTGTATGATCTGTGGCTATATCCAGTGATTCAGAGTTCATCGTATCGGGAAGTAATGATTAGACGGTGAGACTATGGGACGTCAAGACAGGTACCTGTAAGACCATGAGTGGTCACACTAGTTCTGTATGATCTGTGGCTATATCCAGTGATTCAGAGTTCATCGTATCGGGAAGTAATGATTAGACGGTGAGACTATGGGACGTCAAGACAGGTACCTGTAAGACCATGAGTGGTCACACTAGTTCTGTATGATCTGTGGCTATATCCAGTGATTCAGAGTTCGTCGTATCGGGAAGTAATGATTAGACGGTGAGACTATGGGACGTCAAGACAGGTACCTGTAAGACCATGAGTGGTCACACTAGTTCTGTATGATCTGTGGCTATATCCAGTGATTCAGAGTTCATCGTATCGGGAAGTAATGATTAGACGGTGAGACTATGGGACGTCAAGACAGGTACCTGTAAGACCATGAGTGGTCACACTAGTTCTGTATGATCTGTGGCTATATCCAGTGATTCAGAGTTCATCGTATCGGGAAGTAATGATTAGACGGTGAGACTATGAGACGTCAAGACAGGTACCTGTAAGACCATGAGTGGTCACACTAGTTCTGTATGATCTGTGGCTATATCCAGTGATTCAGAGTTCATCGTATCGGGAAGTAATGATTAGACGGTGAGACTATGGGACGTCAAGACAGGTACCTGTAAGACCATGAGTGGTCACACTAGTTCTGTATGATCTGTGGCTATATCCAGTGATTCAGAGTTCATCGTATCGGGAAGTAATGATTAGACGGTGAGACTATGGGACTTCAAGACAGGTACCTGTAAGACCATGAGTGGTCACACTAGTAATGTATTCTCTGTGGCTATATCCAGTGATTCAGAGTTCGTCGTATCGGGAAGTAATGATTAGACGGTGAGACTATGGGACGTCAAGACAGGTACCTGTAAGACCATGAGTGGTCACACTAGTTCTGTATGATCTGTGGCTATATCCAGTGATTCAGAGTTCATCGTATCGGGAAGTAATGATTAGACGGTGAGACTATGGGACGTCAAGACAGGTACCTGTAAGACCATGAGTGGTCACACTAGTTCTGTATGATCTGTGGCTATATCCAGTGATTCAGAGTTCATCGTATCGGGAAGTAATGATTAGACGGTGAGACTATGGGACGTCAAGACAGGTACCTGTAAGACCATGAGTGGTCACACTAGTTCTGTATGATCTGTGGCTATATCCAGTGATTCAGAGTTCATCGTATCGGGAAGTAATGATTAGACGGTGAGACTATGGGACGTCAAGACAGGTACCTGTAAGACCATGAGTGGTCACACTAGTTCTGTATGATCTGTGGCTATATCCAGTGATTCAGAGTTCATCGTATCGGGAAGTAATGATTAGACGGTGAGACTATGGGACGTCAAGACAGGTACCTGTAAGACCATGAGTGGTCACACTAGTTCTGTATGATCTGTGGCTATATCCAGTGATTCAGAGTTCATCGTATCGGGAAGTAATGATTAGACGGTGAGACTATGGGACGTCAAGACAGGTACCTGTAAGACCATGAGTGGTCACACTAGTAATGTATGATCTGTGGCTATATCCAGTGATTCAGAGTTCGTCGTATCGGGAAGTAATGATTAGACGGTGAGACTATGGGACGTCAAGACAGGTACCTGTAAGACCATGAGTGGTCACACTAGTTCTGTATTATCTGTGGCTATATCCAGTGATTCAGAGTTCATCGTATCGGGAAGTAATGATTAGACGGTGAGACTATGGGACGTCAAGACAGGTACCTGTAAGACCATGAGTGGTCACACTAGTTCTGTATGATCTGTGGCTATATCCAGTGATTCAGAGTTCATCGTATCGGGAAGTGGAGATATTACGGTGAGACTATGGGACGTCAAGACAGGTACCTGTAAGACCATGAGTGGTCACACTAGTTCTGTATGATCTGTGGCTATATCCAGTGATTCAGAGTTCATCGTATCGGGAAGTAATGATTAGACGGTGAGACTATGGGACTTCAAGACAGGTACCTGTAAGACCATGAGTGGTCACACTAGTAATGTATTCTCTGTGGCTATATCCAGTGATTCAGAGTTCGTCGTATCGGGAAGTAATGATTAGACGGTGAGACTATGAGACGTCAAGACAGGTACCTGTAAGACCATGAGTGGTCACACTAGTTCTGTATGATCTGTGGCTATATCCAGTGATTCAGAGTTCATCGTATCGGGAAGTAATGATTAGACGGTGAGACTATGGGACGTCAAGACAGGTACCTGTAAGACCATGAGTGGTCACACTAGTTCTGTATGATCTGTGGCTATATCCAGTGATTCAGAGTTCATCGTATCGGGAAGTAATGATTAGACGGTGAGACTATGGGACGTCAAGACAGGTACCTGTAAGACCATGAGTGGTCACACTAGTTCTGTATGATCTGTGGCTATATCCAGTGATTCAGAGTTCATCGTATCGGGAAGTAATGATTAGACGGTGAGACTATGGGACGTCAAGACAGGTACCTGTAAGACCATGAGTGGTCACACTAGTTCTGTATGATCTGTGGCTATATCCAGTGATTCAGAGTTCATCGTATCGGGAAGTAATGATTAGACGGTGAGACTATGGGACGTCAAGACAGGTACCTGTAAGACCATGAGTGGTCACACTAGTTCTGTATGATCTGTGGCTATATCCAGTGATTCAGAGTTCATCGTATCGGGAAGTAATGATTAGACGGTGAGACTATGGGACGTCAAGACAGGTACCTGTAAGACCATGAGTGGTCACACTAGTTCTGTATGATCTGTGGCTATATCCAGTGATTCAGAGTTCATCGTATCGGGAAGTAATGATTAGACGGTGAGACTATGGGACTTCAAGACAGGTACCTGTAAGACCATGAGTGGTCACACTAGTTCTGTATGATCTGTGGCTATATCCAATGATTCAGAGTTCATCGTATCGGGAAGTTATGATTAGACGGTGAAACTATGGGACGTCAAGACAGGTACCTGTAAGACCATGAGTGGTCACACTAGTAATGTATTCTCTGTGGCTATATCCAGTGATTCAGAGTTCATCGTATCGGGAAGTAATGATTAGACGGTGAGACTATGGGACGTCAAGACAGGTACCTGTAAGACCATGAGTGGTCACACTAGTTCTGTATGATCTGTGGCTATATCCAGTGATTCAGAGTTCATCGTATCGGGAAGTAATGATTAGACGGTGAGACTATGGGACGTCAAGACAGGTACCTGTAAGACCATGAGTGGTCACACTAGTTCTGTATGATCTGTGGCTATATCCAGTGATTCAGAGTTCATCGTATCGGGAAGTAATGATTAGACGGTGAGACTATGGGACGTCAAGACAGGTACCTGTAAGACCATGAGTGGTCACACTAGTTCTGTATGATCTGTGGCTATATCCAGTGATTCAGAGTTCGTCGTATCGGGAAGTAATGATTAGACGGTGAGACTATGGGACGTCAAGACAGGTACCTGTAAGACCATGAGTGGTCACACTAGTTCTGTATGATCTGTGGCTATATCCAGTGATTCAGAGTTCATCGTATCGGGAAGTAATGATTAGACGGTGAGACTATGGGACTTCAAGACAGGTACCTGTAAGACCATGAGTGGTCACACTAGTAATGTATTCTCTGTGGCTATATCCAGTGATTCAGAGTTCGTCGTATCGGGAAGTAATGATTAGACGGTGAGACTATGGGACGTCAAGACAGGTACCTGTAAGACCATGAGTGGTCACACTAGTTCTGTATGATCTGTGGCTATATCCAGTGATTCAGAGTTCATCGTATCGGGAAGTAATGATTAGACGGTGAGACTATGGGACGTCAAGACAGGTACCTGTAAGACCATGAGTGGTCACACTAGTTCTGTATGATCTGTGGCTATATCCAGTGATTCAGAGTTCATCGTATCGGGAAGTAATGATTAGACGGTGAGACTATGGGACGTCAAGACAGGTACCTGTAAGACCATGAGTGGTCACACTAGTTCTGTATGATCTGTGGCTATATCCAGTGATTCAGAGTTCATCGTATCGGGAAGTAATGATTAGACGGTGAGACTATGGGACGTCAAGACAGGTACCTGTAAGACCATGAGTGGTCACACTAGTTCTGTATGATCTGTGGCTATATCCAGTGATTCAGAGTTCGTCGTATCGGGAAGTAATGATTAGACGGTGAGACTATGGGACGTCAAGACAGGTACCTGTAAGACCATGAGTGGTCACACTAGTTCTGTATGATCTGTGGCTATATCCAGTGATTCAGAGTTCATCGTATCGGGAAGTAATGATTAGACGGTGAGACTATGGGACGTCAAGACAGGTACCTGTAAGACCATGAGTGGTCACACTAGTTCTGTATGATCTGTGGCTATATCCAGTGATTCAGAGTTCATCGTATCGGGAAGTAATGATTAGACGGTGAGACTATGAGACGTCAAGACAGGTACCTGTAAGACCATGAGTGGTCACACTAGTTCTGTATGATCTGTGGCTATATCCAGTGATTCAGAGTTCATCGTATCGGGAAGTAATGATTAGACGGTGAGACTATGGGACGTCAAGACAGGTACCTGTAAGACCATGAGTGGTCACACTAGTTCTGTATGATCTGTGGCTATATCCAGTGATTCAGAGTTCATCGTATCGGGAAGTAATGATTAGACGGTGAGACTATGGGACTTCAAGACAGGTACCTGTAAGACCATGAGTGGTCACACTAGTAATGTATTCTCTGTGGCTATATCCAGTGATTCAGAGTTCGTCGTATCGGGAAGTAATGATTAGACGGTGAGACTATGGGACGTCAAGACAGGTACCTGTAAGACCATGAGTGGTCACACTAGTTCTGTATGATCTGTGGCTATATCCAGTGATTCAGAGTTCATCGTATCGGGAAGTAATGATTAGACGGTGAGACTATGGGACGTCAAGACAGGTACCTGTAAGACCATGAGTGGTCACACTAGTTCTGTATGATCTGTGGCTATATCCAGTGATTCAGAGTTCATCGTATCGGGAAGTAATGATTAGACGGTGAGACTATGGGACGTCAAGACAGGTACCTGTAAGACCATGAGTGGTCACACTAGTTCTGTATGATCTGTGGCTATATCCAGTGATTCAGAGTTCATCGTATCGGGAAGTAATGATTAGACGGTGAGACTATGGGACGTCAAGACAGGTACCTGTAAGACCATGAGTGGTCACACTAGTTCTGTATGATCTGTGGCTATATCCAGTGATTCAGAGTTCATCGTATCGGGAAGTAATGATTAGACGGTGAGACTATGGGACGTCAAGACAGGTACCTGTAAGACCATGAGTGGTCACACTAGTTCTGTATGATCTGTGGCTATATCCAGTGATTCAGAGTTCATCGTATCGGGAAGTAATGATTAGACGGTGAGACTATGGGACGTCAAGACAGGTACCTGTAAGACCATGAGTGGTCACACTAGTAATGTATGATCTGTGGCTATATCCAGTGATTCAGAGTTCGTCGTATCGGGAAGTAATGATTAGACGGTGAGACTATGGGACGTCAAGACAGGTACCTGTAAGACCATGAGTGGTCACACTAGTTCTGTATTATCTGTGGCTATATCCAGTGATTCAGAGTTCATCGTATCGGGAAGTAATGATTAGACGGTGAGACTATGGGACGTCAAGACAGGTACCTGTAAGACCATGAGTGGTCACACTAGTTCTGTATGATCTGTGGCTATATCCAGTGATTCAGAGTTCATCGTATCGGGAAGTGGAGATATTACGGTGAGACTATGGGACGTCAAGACAGGTACCTGTAAGACCATGAGTGGTCACACTAGTTCTGTATGATCTGTGGCTATATCCAGTGATTCAGAGTTCATCGTATCGGGAAGTAATGATTAGACGGTGAGACTATGGGACTTCAAGACAGGTACCTGTAAGACCATGAGTGGTCACACTAGTAATGTATTCTCTGTGGCTATATCCAGTGATTCAGAGTTCGTCGTATCGGGAAGTAATGATTAGACGGTGAGACTATGAGACGTCAAGACAGGTACCTGTAAGACCATGAGTGGTCACACTAGTTCTGTATGATCTGTGGCTATATCCAGTGATTCAGAGTTCATCGTATCGGGAAGTAATGATTAGACGGTGAGACTATGGGACGTCAAGACAGGTACCTGTAAGACCATGAGTGGTCACACTAGTTCTGTATGATCTGTGGCTATATCCAGTGATTCAGAGTTCATCGTATCGGGAAGTAATGATTAGACGGTGAGACTATGGGACGTCAAGACAGGTACCTGTAAGACCATGAGTGGTCACACTAGTTCTGTATGATCTGTGGCTATATCCAGTGATTCAGAGTTCATCGTATCGGGAAGTAATGATTAGACGGTGAGACTATGGGACGTCAAGACAGGTACCTGTAAGACCATGAGTGGTCACACTAGTTCTGTATGATCTGTGGCTATATCCAGTGATTCAGAGTTCATCGTATCGGGAAGTAATGATTAGACGGTGAGACTATGGGACGTCAAGACAGGTACCTGTAAGACCATGAGTGGTCACACTAGTTCTGTATGATCTGTGGCTATATCCAGTGATTCAGAGTTCATCGTATCGGGAAGTAATGATTAGACGGTGAGACTATGGGACTTCAAGACAGGTACCTGTAAGACCATGAGTGGTCACACTAGTTCTGTATGATCTGTGGCTATATCCAATGATTCAGAGTTCATCGTATCGGGAAGTTATGATTAGACGGTGAAACTATGGGACGTCAAGACAGGTACCTGTAAGACCATGAGTGGTCACACTAGTAATGTATTCTCTGTGGCTATATCCAGTGATTCAGAGTTCATCGTATCGGGAAGTAATGATTAGACGGTGAGACTATGGGACGTCAAGACAGGTACCTGTAAGACCATGAGTGGTCACACTAGTTCTGTATGATCTGTGGCTATATCCAGTGATTCAGAGTTCATCGTATCGGGAAGTAATGATTAGACGGTGAGACTATGGGACGTCAAGACAGGTACCTGTAAGACCATGAGTGGTCACACTAGTTCTGTATGATCTGTGGCTATATCCAGTGATTCAGAGTTCATCGTATCGGGAAGTAATGATTAGACGGTGAGACTATGGGACGTCAAGACAGGTACCTGTAAGACCATGAGTGGTCACACTAGTTCTGTATGATCTGTGGCTATATCCAGTGATTCAGAGTTCATCGTATCGGGAAGTAATGATTAGACGGTGAGACTATGGGACTTCAAGACAGGTACCTGTAAGACCATGAGTGGTCACACTAGTTCTGTATGATCTGTGGCTATATCCAATGATTCAGAGTTCATCGTATCGGGAAGTTATGATTAGACGGTGAAACTATGGGACGTCAAGACAGGTACCTGTAAGACCATGAGTGGTCACACTAGTTCTGTATTCTCTGTGGCTATATCCAGTGATTCAGAGTTCATCGTATCGGGAAGTAATGATTAGACGGTGAGACTATGGGACGTCAAGACAGGTACCTGTAAGACCATGAGTGGTCACACTAGTTCTGTATGATCTGTGGCTATATCCAGTGATTCAGAGTTCATCGTATCGGGAAGTAATGATTAGACGGTGAGACTATGGGACGTCAAGACAGGTACCTGTAAGACCATGAGTGGTCACACTAGTTCTGTATGATCTGTGGCTATATCCAGTGATTCAGAGTTCATCGTATCGGGAAGTGGAGATATTACGGTGAGACTATGGGACGTCAAGACAGGTACCTGTAAGACCATGAGTGGTCACACTAGTTCTGTATGATCTGTGGCTATATCCAGTGATTCAGAGTTCATCGTATCGGGAAGTAATGATTAGACGGTGAGACTATGGGACGTCAAGACAGGTACCTGTAAGACCATGAGTGGTCACACTAGTTCTGTATGATCTGTGGCTATATCCAGTGATTCAGAGTTCATCGTATCGGGAAGTAATGATTAGACGGTGAGACTATGGGACTTCAAGACAGGTACCTGTAAGACCATGAGTGGTCACACTAGTTCTGTATGATCTGTGGCTATATCCAATGATTCAGAGTTCATCGTATCGGGAAGTTATGATTAGACGGTGAAACTATGGGACGTCAAGACAGGTACCTGTAAGACCATGAGTGGTCACACTAGTTATGTATGATCTGTGGCTATATCCAGTGATTCAGAGTTCATCGTATCGGGAAGTAATGATTAGACGGTGAGACTATGGGACGTCAAGACAGGTACCTGTAAGACCATGAGTGGTCACACTAGTTCTGTATGATCTGTGGCTATATCCAGTGATTCAGAGTTCGTCGTATCGGGAAGTAATGATTAGACGGTGAGACTATGGGACGTCAAGACAGGTACCTGTAAGACCATGAGTGGTCACACTAGTTCTGTATGATCTGTGGCTATATCCAGTGATTCAGAGTTCATCGTATCGGGAAGTGGAGATATTACGGTGAGACTATGGGACGTCAAGACAGGTACCTGTAAGACCATGAGTGGTCACACTAGTTCTGTATGATCTGTGGCTATATCCAGTGATTCAGAGTTCATCGTATCGGGAAGTAATGATTAGACGGTGAGACTATGGGACTTCAAGACAGGTACCTGTAAGACCATGAGTGGTCACACTAGTTCTGTATGATCTGTGGCTATATCCAGTGATTCAGAGTTCATCGTATCGGGAAGTAATGATTAGACGGTGAGACTATGGGACGTCAAGACAGGTACCTGTAAGACCATGAGTGGTCACACTAGTTCTGTATGATCTGTGGCTATATCCAGTGATTCAGAGTTCATCGTATCGGGAAGTAATGATTAGACGGTGAGACTATGGGACGTCAAGACAGGTACCTGTAAGACCATGAGTGGTCACACTAGTTCTGTATGATCTGTGGCTATATCCAGTGATTCAGAGTTCATCGTATCGGGAAGTAATGATTAGACGGTGAGACTATGGGACTTCAAGACAGGTACCTGTAAGACCATGAGTGGTCACACTAGTTCTGTATGATCTGTGGCTATATCCAATGATTCAGAGTTCATCGTATCGGGAAGTAATGATTAGACGGTGAGACTATGGGACGTCAAGACAGGTACCTGTAAGACCATGAGTGGTCACACTAGTTCTGTATGATCTGTGGCTATATCCAGTGATTCAGAGTTCATCGTATCGGGAAGTGGAGATATTACGGTGAGACTATGGGACGTCAAGACAGGTACCTGTAAGACCATGAGTGGTCACACTAGTTCTGTATGATCTGTGGCTATATCCAGTGATTCAGAGTTCATCGTATCGGGAAGTAATGATTAGACGGTGAGACTATGGGACGTCAAGACAGGTACCTGTAAGACCATGAGTGGTCACACTAGTTCTGTATGATCTGTGGCTATATCCAGTGATTCAGAGTTCATCGTATCGGGAAGTAATGATTAGACGGTGAGACTATGGGACGTCAAGACAGGTACCTGTAAGACCATGAGTGGTCACACTAGTTCTGTATGATCTGTGGCTATATCCAGTGATTCAGAGTTCATCGTATCGGGAAGTGGAGATATTACGGTGAGACTATGGGACGTCAAGACAGGTACCTGTAAGACCATGAGTGGTCACACTAGTTCTGTATGATCTGTGGCTATATCCAGTGATTCAGAGTTCATCGTATCGGGAAGTAATGATTAGACGGTGAGACTATGGGACGTCAAGACAGGTACCTGTAAGACCATGAGTGGTCACACTAGTTCTGTATGATCTGTGGCTATATCCAGTGATTCAGAGTTCATCGTATCGGGAAGTAATGATTAGACGGTGAGACTATGGGACTTCAAGACAGGTACCTGTAAGACCATGAGTGGTCACACTAGTTCTGTATGATCTGTGGCTATATCCAATGATTCAGAGTTCATCGTATCGGGAAGTTATGATTAGACGGTGAAACTATGGGACGTCAAGACAGGTACCTGTAAGACCATGAGTGGTCACACTAGTTCTGTATGATCTGTGGCTATATCCAGTGATTCAGAGTTCATCGTATCGGGAAGTGGAGATATTACGGTGAGACTATGGGACGTCAAGACAGGTACCTGTAAGACCATGAGTGGTCACACTAGTTCTGTATGATCTGTGGCTATATCCAGTGATTCAGAGTTCATCGTATCGGGAAGTAATGATTAGACGGTGAGACTATGGGACGTCAAGACAGGTACCTGTAAGACCATGAGTGGTCACACTAGTTCTGTATGATCTGTGGCTATATCCAGTGATTCAGAGTTCATCGTATCGGGAAGTAATGATTAGACGGTGAGACTATGGGACTTCAAGACAGGTACCTGTAAGACCATGAGTGGTCACACTAGTTCTGTATGATCTGTGGCTATATCCAATGATTCAGAGTTCATCGTATCGGGAAGTAATGATTAGACGGTGAGACTATGGGACGTCAAGACAGGTACCTGTAAGACCATGAGTGGTCACACTAGTTCTGTATGATCTGTGGCTATATCCAATGATTCAGAGTTCATCGTATCGGGAAGTTATGATTAGACGGTGAAACTATGGGACGTCAAGACAGGTACCTGTAAGACCATGAGTGGTCACACTAGTTATGTATGATCTGTGGCTATATCCAGTGATTCAGAGTTCATCGTATCGGGAAGTAATGATTAGACGGTGAGACTATGGGACGTCAAGACAGGTACCTGTAAGACCATGAGTGGTCACACTAGTTCTGTATGATCTGTGGCTATATCCAGTGATTCAGAGTTCGTCGTATCGGGAAGTAATGATTAGACGGTGAGACTATGGGACGTCAAGACAGGTACCTGTAAGACCATGAGTGGTCACACTAGTTCTGTATGATCTGTGGCTATATCCAGTGATTCAGAGTTCATCGTATCGGGAAGTGGAGATATTACGGTGAGACTATGGGACGTCAAGACAGGTACCTGTAAGACCATGAGTGGTCACACTAGTTCTGTATGATCTGTGGCTATATCCAGTGATTCAGAGTTCATCGTATCGGGAAGTAATGATTAGACGGTGAGACTATGGGACTTCAAGACAGGTACCTGTAAGACCATGAGTGGTCACACTAGTTCTGTATGATCTGTGGCTATATCCAGTGATTCAGAGTTCATCGTATCGGGAAGTAATGATTAGACGGTGAGACTATGGGACGTCAAGACAGGTACCTGTAAGACCATGAGTGGTCACACTAGTTCTGTATGATCTGTGGCTATATCCAGTGATTCAGAGTTCATCGTATCGGGAAGTAATGATTAGACGGTGAGACTATGGGACGTCAAGACAGGTACCTGTAAGACCATGAGTGGTCACACTAGTTCTGTATGATCTGTGGCTATATCCAGTGATTCAGAGTTCATCGTATCGGGAAGTAATGATTAGACGGTGAGACTATGGGACTTCAAGACAGGTACCTGTAAGACCATGAGTGGTCACACTAGTTCTGTATGATCTGTGGCTATATCCAATGATTCAGAGTTCATCGTATCGGGAAGTAATGATTAGACGGTGAGACTATGGGACGTCAAGACAGGTACCTGTAAGACCATGAGTGGTCACACTAGTTCTGTATGATCTGTGGCTATATCCAGTGATTCAGAGTTCATCGTATCGGGAAGTAATGATTAGACGGTGAGACTATGGGACGTCAAGACAGGTACCTGTAAGACCATGAGTGGTCACACTAGTTCTGTATGATCTGTGGCTATATCCAGTGATTCAGAGTTCATCGTATCGGGAAGTAATGATTAGACGGTGAGACTATGGGACGTCAAGACAGGTACCTGTAAGACCATGAGTGGTCACACTAGTTCTGTATGATCTGTGGCTATATCCAGTGATTCAGAGTTCATCGTATCGGGAAGTGGAGATATTACGGTGAGACTATGGGACGTCAAGACAGGTACCTGTAAGACCATGAGTGGTCACACTAGTTCTGTATGATCTGTGGCTATATCCAGTGATTCAGAGTTCATCGTATCGGGAAGTAATTATTAGACGGTGAGACTAAGGGACGTCAAGACAGGTACCTGTAAGACCATGAGTGGTCACACTAGTTCTGTATGATCTGTGGCTATATCCAGTGATTCAGAGTTCATCGTATCGGGAAGTAATGATTAGACGGTGAGACTATGGGACTTCAAGACAGGTACCTGTAAGACCATGAGTGGTCACACTAGTTCTGTATGATCTGTGGCTATATCCAATGATTCAGAGTTCATCGTATCGGGAAGTTATGATTAGACGGTGAAACTATGGGACGTCAAGACAGGTACCTGTAAGACCATGAGTGGTCACACTAGTTCTGTATGATCTGTGGCTATATCCAGTGATTCAGAGTTCATCGTATCGGGAAGTGGAGATATTACGGTGAGACTATGGGACGTCAAGACAGGTACCTGTAAGACCATGAGTGGTCACACTAGTTCTGTATGATCTGTGGCTATATCCAGTGATTCAGAGTTCATCGTATCGGGAAGTAATGATTAGACGGTGAGACTATGGGACGTCAAGACAGGTACCTGTAAGACCATGAGTGGTCACACTAGTTCTGTATGATCTGTGGCTATATCCAGTGATTCAGAGTTCATCGTATCGGGAAGTAATGATTAGACGGTGAGACTATGGGACTTCAAGACAGGTACCTGTAAGACCATGAGTGGTCACACTAGTTCTGTATGATCTGTGGCTATATCCAGTGATTCAGAGTTCATCGTATCGGGAAGTAATGATTAGACGGTGAGACTATGGGACGTCAAGACAGGTACCTGTAAGACCATGAGTGGTCACACTAGTTCTGTATGATCTGTGGCTATATCCAGTGATTCAGAGTTCGTCGTATCGGGAAGTAATGATTAGACGGTGAGACTATGGGACGTCAAGACAGGTACCTGTAAGACCATGAGTGGTCACACTAGTTCTGTATGATCTGTGGCTATATCCAGTGATTCAGAGTTCATCGTATCGGGAAGTAATGATTAGACGGTGAGACTATGGGACGTCAAGACAGGTACCTGTAAGACCATGAGTGGTCACACTAGTTCTGTATGATCTGTGGCTATATCCAGTGATTCAGAGTTCATCGTATCGGGAAGTAATGATTAGACGGTGAGACTATGGGACGTCAAGACAGGTACCTGTAAGACCATGAGTGGTCACACTAGTTCTGTATGATCTGTGGCTATATCCAGTGATTCAGAGTTCATCGTATCGGGAAGTGGAGATATTACGGTGAGACTATGGGACGTCAAGACAGGTACCTGTAAGACCATGAGTGGTCACACTAGTTCTGTATGATCTGTGGCTATATCCAGTGATTCAGAGTTCATCGTATCGGGAAGTAATGATTAGACGGTGAGACTATGGGACGTCAAGACAGGTACCTGTAAGACCATGAGTGGTCACACTAGTTCTGTATGATCTGTGGCTATATCCAGTGATTCAGAGTTCATCGTATCGGGAAGTAATGATTAGACGGTGAGACTATGGGACTTCAAGACAGGTACCTGTAAGACCATGAGTGGTCACACTAGTTCTGTATGATCTGTGGCTATATCCAATGATTCAGAGTTCATCGTATCGGGAAGTTATGATTAGACGGTGAAACTATGGGACGTCAAGACAGGTACCTGTAAGACCATGAGTGGTCACACTAGTTCTGTATGATCTGTGGCTATATCCAGTGATTCAGAGTTCATCGTATCGGGAAGTGGAGATATTACGGTGAGACTATGGGACGTCAAGACAGGTACCTGTAAGACCATGAGTGGTCACACTAGTTCTGTATGATCTGTGGCTATATCCAGTGATTCAGAGTTCATCGTATCGGGAAGTAATGATTAGACGGTGAGACTATGGGACGTCAAGACAGGTACCTGTAAGACCATGAGTGGTCACACTAGTTCTGTATGATCTGTGGCTATATCCAGTGATTCAGAGTTCATCGTATCGGGAAGTAATGATTAGACGGTGAGACTATGGGACTTCAAGACAGGTACCTGTAAGACCATGAGTGGTCACACTAGTTCTGTATGATCTGTGGCTATATCCAATGATTCAGAGTTCATCGTATCGGGAAGTTATGATTAGACGGTGAAACTATGGGACGTCAAGACAGGTACCTGTAAGACCATGAGTGGTCACACTAGTTCTGTATGATCTGTGGCTATATCCAGTGATTCAGAGTTCATCGTATCGGGAAGTGGAGATATTACGGTGAGACTATGGGACGTCAAGACAGGTACCTGTAAGACCATGAGTGGTCACACTAGTTCTGTATGATCTGTGGCTATATCCAGTGATTCAGAGTTCATCGTATCGGGAAGTAATGATTAGACGGTGAGACTATGGGACGTCAAGACAGGTACCTGTAAGACCATGAGTGGTCACACTAGTTCTGTATGATCTGTGGCTATATCCAGTGATTCAGAGTTCATCGTATCGGGAAGTAATGATTAGACGGTGAGACTATGGGACTTCAAGACAGGTACCTGTAAGACCATGAGTGGTCACACTAGTTCTGTATGATCTGTGGCTATATCCAATGATTCAGAGTTCATCGTATCGGGAAGTTATGATTAGACGGTGAAACTATGGGACGTCAAGACAGGTACCTGTAAGACCATGAGTGGTCACACTAGTTCTGTATGATCTGTGGCTATATCCAGTGATTCAGAGTTCATCGTATCGGGAAGTAATTATTAGACGGTGAGACTATGGGACGTCAAGACAGGTACCTGTAAGACCATGAGTGGTCACACTAGTTCTGTATGATCTGTGGCTATATCCAGTGATTCAGAGTTCATCGTATCGGGAAGTAATGATTAGACGGTGAGACTATGGGACTTCAAGACAGGTACCTGTAAGACCATGAGTGGTCACACTAGTTCTGTATGATCTGTGGCTATATCCAGTGATTCAGAGTTCATCGTATCGGGAAGTAATGATTAGACGGTGAGACTATGGGACTTCAAGACAGGTACCTGTAAGACCATGAGTGGTCACACTAGTTCTGTATGATCTGTGGCTATATCCAATGATTCAGAGTTCATCGTATCGGGAAGTTATGATTAGACGGTGAAACTATGGGACGTCAAGACAGGTACCTGTAAGACCATGAGTGGTCACACTAGTTATGTATGATCTGTGGCTATATCCAGTGATTCAGAGTTCATCGTATCGGGAAGTAATGATTAGACGGTGAGACTATGGGACGTCAAGACAGGTACCTGTAAGACCATGAGTGGTCACACTAGTTCTGTATGATCTGTGGCTATATCCAGTGATTCAGAGTTCATCGTATCGGGAAGTGGAGATATTACGGTGAGACTATGGGACGTCAAGACAGGTACCTGTAAGACCATGAGTGGTCACACTAGTTCTGTATGATCTGTGGCTATATCCAGTGATCCAGAGTTCATCGTATCGGGAAGTTATGATTAGACGGTGAGACTATGGGACTTCAAGACAGGTACCTGTAAGACCATGAGTGGTCACACTAGTTCTGTATGATCTGTGGCTATATCCAATGATTCAGAGTTCATCGTATCGGGAAGTTATGATTAGACGGTGAAACTATGGGACGTCAAGACAGGTACCTGTAAGACCATGAGTGGTCACACTAGTTATGTATGATCTGTGGCTATATCCAGTGATTCAGAGTTCATCGTATCGGGAAGTGGAGATATTACGGTGAGACTATGGGACGTCAAGACAGGTACCTGTAAGACCATGAGTGGTCACACTAGTTCTGTATGATCTGTGGCTATATCCAGTGATTCAGAGTTCGTCGTATCGGGAAGTAATGATTAGACGGTGAGACTATGGGACGTCAAGACAGGTACCTGTAAGACCATGAGTGGTCACACTAGTTCTGTATGATCTGTGGCTATATCCAGTGATTCAGAGTTCATCGTATCGGGAAGTAATGATTAGACGGTGAGACTATGGGACGTCAAGACAGGTACCTGTAAGACCATGAGTGGTCACACTAGTTCTGTATTCTCTGTGGCTATATCCAGTGATTCAGAGTTCATCGTATCGGGAAGTAATGATTAGACGGTGAGACTATGGGACGTCAAGACAGGTACCTGTAAGACCATGAGTGGTCACACTAGTTCTGTATGATCTGTGGCTATATCCAGTGATTCAGAGTTCATCGTATCGGGAAGTAATGATTAGACGGTGAGACTATGGGACTTCAAGACAGGTACCTGTAAGACCATGAGTGGTCACACTAGTTCTGTATGATCTGTGGCTATATCCAGTGATTAAGAGTTCATCGTATCGGGAAGTAATGATTAGACGGTGAGACTATGGGACGTCAAGACAGGTACCTGTAAGACCATGAGTGGTCACACTAGTTATGTATGATCTGTGGCTATATCCAGTGATTCAGAGTTCATCGTATCGGGAAGTAATGATTAGACGGTGAGACTATGGGACTTCAAGACAGGTACCTGTAAGACCATGAGTGGTCACACTAGTTCTGTATGATCTGTGGCTATATCCAGTGATTCAGAGTTCATCGTATCGGGAAGTAATGATTAGACGGTGAGACTATGGGACGTCAAGACAGGTACCTGTAAGACCATGAGTGGTCACACTAGTTCTGTATGATCTGTGGCTATATCCAGTGATTCAGAGTTCATCGTATCGGGAAGTAATGATTAGACGGTGAGACTATGGGACGTCAAGACAGGTACCTGTAAGACCATGAGTGGTCACACTAGTTCTGTATTCTCTGTGGCTATATCCAGTGATTCAGAGTTCATCGTATCGGGAAGTAATGATTAGACGGTGAGACTATGGGACGTCAAGACAGGTACCTGTAAGACCATGAGTGGTCACACTAGTTCTGTATGATCTGTGGCTATATCCAGTGATTCAGAGTTCATCGTATCGGGAAGTAATGATTAGACGGTGAGACTATGGGACTTCAAGACAGGTACCTGTAAGACCATGAGTGGTCACACTAGTTCTGTATGATCTGTGGCTATATCCAGTGATTCAGAGTTCATCGTATCGGGAAGTAATGATTAGACGGTGAGACTATGGGACGTCAAGACAGGTACCTGTAAGACCATGAGTGGTCACACTAGTTCTGTATGATCTGTGGCTATATCCAGTGATTCAGAGTTCATCGTATCGGGAAGTAATGATTAGACGGTGAGACTATGGGACTTCAAGACAGGTACCTGTAAGACCATGAGTGGTCACACTAGTTCTGTATGATCTGTGGCTATATCCAGTGATTCAGAGTTCATCGTATCGGGAAGTAATGATTAGACGGTGAGACTATGGGACGTCAAGACAGGTACCTGTAAGACCATGAGTGGTCACACTAGTTCTGTATGATCTGTGGCTATATCCAGTGATTCAGAGTTCGTCGTATCGGGAAGTAATGATTAGACGGTGAGACTATGGGACGTCAAGACAGGTACCTGTAAGACCATGAGTGGTCACACTAGTTCTGTATGATCTGTGGCTATATCCAGTGATTCAGAGTTCATCGTATCGGGAAGTAATGATTAGACGGTGAGACTATGGGACGTCAAGACAGGTACCTGTAAGACCATGAGTGGTCACACTAGTTCTGTATGATCTGTGGCTATATCCAGTGATTCAGAGTTCATCGTATCGGGAAGTAATGATTAGACGGTGAGACTATGGGACGTCAAGACAGGTACCTGTAAGACCATGAGTGGTCACACTAGTTCTGTATGATCTGTGGCTATATCCAGTGATTCAGAGTTCATCGTATCGGGAAGTGGAGATATTACGGTGAGACTATGGGACGTCAAGACAGGTACCTGTAAGACCATGAGTGGTCACACTAGTTCTGTATGATCTGTGGCTATATCCAGTGATTCAGAGTTCATCGTATCGGGAAGTAATGATTAGACGGTGAGACTATGGGACGTCAAGACAGGTACCTGTAAGACCATGAGTGGTCACACTAGTTCTGTATGATCTGTGGCTATATCCAGTGATTCAGAGTTCATCGTATCGGGAAGTAATGATTAGACGGTGAGACTATGGGACTTCAAGACAGGTACCTGTAAGACCATGAGTGGTCACACTAGTTCTGTATGATCTGTGGCTATATCCAATGATTCAGAGTTCATCGTATCGGGAAGTTATGATTAGACGGTGAAACTATGGGACGTCAAGACAGGTACCTGTAAGACCATGAGTGGTCACACTAGTTCTGTATGATCTGTGGCTATATCCAGTGATTCAGAGTTCATCGTATCGGGAAGTGGAGATATTACGGTGAGACTATGGGACGTCAAGACAGGTACCTGTAAGACCATGAGTGGTCACACTAGTTCTGTATGATCTGTGGCTATATCCAGTGATTCAGAGTTCATCGTATCGGGAAGTAATGATTAGACGGTGAGACTATGGGACGTCAAGACAGGTACCTGTAAGACCATGAGTGGTCACACTAGTTCTGTATGATCTGTGGCTATATCCAGTGATTCAGAGTTCATCGTATCGGGAAGTAATGATTAGACGGTGAGACTATGGGACTTCAAGACAGGTACCTGTAAGACCATGAGTGGTCACACTAGTTCTGTATGATCTGTGGCTATATCCAATGATTCAGAGTTCATCGTATCGGGAAGTAATGATTAGACGGTGAGACTATGGGACGTCAAGACAGGTACCTGTAAGACCATGAGTGGTCACACTAGTTCTGTATGATCTGTGGCTATATCCAATGATTCAGAGTTCATCGTATCGGGAAGTTATGATTAGACGGTGAAACTATGGGACGTCAAGACAGGTACCTGTAAGACCATGAGTGGTCACACTAGTTATGTATGATCTGTGGCTATATCCAGTGATTCAGAGTTCATCGTATCGGGAAGTAATGATTAGACGGTGAGACTATGGGACGTCAAGACAGGTACCTGTAAGACCATGAGTGGTCACACTAGTTCTGTATGATCTGTGGCTATATCCAGTGATTCAGAGTTCGTCGTATCGGGAAGTAATGATTAGACGGTGAGACTATGGGACGTCAAGACAGGTACCTGTAAGACCATGAGTGGTCACACTAGTTCTGTATGATCTGTGGCTATATCCAGTGATTCAGAGTTCATCGTATCGGGAAGTGGAGATATTACGGTGAGACTATGGGACGTCAAGACAGGTACCTGTAAGACCATGAGTGGTCACACTAGTTCTGTATGATCTGTGGCTATATCCAGTGATTCAGAGTTCATCGTATCGGGAAGTAATGATTAGACGGTGAGACTATGGGACTTCAAGACAGGTACCTGTAAGACCATGAGTGGTCACACTAGTTCTGTATGATCTGTGGCTATATCCAATGATTCAGAGTTCATCGTATCGGGAAGTAATGATTAGACGGTGAGACTATGGGACGTCAAGACAGGTACCTGTAAGACCATGAGTGGTCACACTAGTTCTGTATGATCTGTGGCTATATCCAGTGATTCAGAGTTCATCGTATCGGGAAGTAATGATTAGACGGTGAGACTATGGGACGTCAAGACAGGTACCTGTAAGACCATGAGTGGTCACACTAGTTCTGTATGATCTGTGGCTATATCCAATGATTCAGAGTTCATCGTATCGGGAAGTAATGATTAGACGGTGAGACTATGGGACTTCAAGACAGGTACCTGTAAGACCATGAGTGGTCACACTAGTTCTGTATGATCTGTGGCTATATCCAGTGATTCAGAGTTCATCGTATCGGGAAGTGGAGATATTACGGTGAGACTATGGGACGTCAAGACAGGTACCTGTAAGACCATGAGTGGTCACACTAGTTCTGTATGATCTGTGGCTATATCCAGTGATTCAGAGTTCATCGTATCGGGAAGTAATGATTAGACGGTGAGACTATGGGACTTCAAGACAGGTACCTGTAAGACCATGAGTGGTCACACTAGTTCTGTATGATCTGTGGCTATATCCAGTGATTCAGAGTTCATCGTATCGGGAAGTAATTATTAGACGGTGAGACTAAGGGACGTCAAGACAGGTACCTGTAAGACCATGAGTGGTCACACTAGTTCTGTATGATCTGTGGCTATATCCAATGATTCAGAGTTCATCGTATCGGGAAGTTATGATTAGACGGTGAAACTATGGGACGTCAAGACAGGTACCTGTAAGACCATGAGTGGTCACACTAGTTCTGTATGATCTGTGGCTATATCCAGTGATTCAGAGTTCATCGTATCGGGAAGTGGAGATATTACGGTGAGACTATGGGACGTCAAGACAGGTACCTGTAAGACCATGAGTGGTCACACTAGTTCTGTATGATCTGTGGCTATATCCAGTGATTCAGAGTTCATCGTATCGGGAAGTAATGATTAGACGGTGAGACTATGGGACGTCAAGACAGGTACCTGTAAGACCATGAGTGGTCACACTAGTTCTGTATGATCTGTGGCTATATCCAGTGATTCAGAGTTCATCGTATCGGGAAGTAATGATTAGACGGTGAGACTATGGGACTTCAAGACAGGTACCTGTAAGACCATGAGTGGTCACACTAGTTCTGTATGATCTGTGGCTATATCCAATGATTCAGAGTTCATCGTATCGGGAAGTAATGATTAGACGGTGAGACTATGGGACGTCAAGACAGGTACCTGTAAGACCATGAGTGGTCACACTAGTTCTGTATGATCTGTGGCTATATCCAATGATTCAGAGTTCATCGTATCGGGAAGTTATGATTAGACGGTGAAACTATGGGACGTCAAGACAGGTACCTGTAAGACCATGAGTGGTCACACTAGTTATGTATGATCTGTGGCTATATCCAGTGATTCAGAGTTCATCGTATCGGGAAGTAATGATTAGACGGTGAGACTATGGGACGTCAAGACAGGTACCTGTAAGACCATGAGTGGTCACACTAGTTCTGTATGATCTGTGGCTATATCCAGTGATTCAGAGTTCGTCGTATCGGGAAGTAATGATTAGACGGTGAGACTATGGGACGTCAAGACAGGTACCTGTAAGACCATGAGTGGTCACACTAGTTCTGTATGATCTGTGGCTATATCCAGTGATTCAGAGTTCATCGTATCGGGAAGTGGAGATATTACGGTGAGACTATGGGACGTCAAGACAGGTACCTGTAAGACCATGAGTGGTCACACTAGTTCTGTATGATCTGTGGCTATATCCAGTGATTCAGAGTTCATCGTATCGGGAAGTAATGATTAGACGGTGAGACTATGGGACTTCAAGACAGGTACCTGTAAGACCATGAGTGGTCACACTAGTTCTGTATGATCTGTGGCTATATCCAGTGATTCAGAGTTCATCGTATCGGGAAGTAATGATTAGACGGTGAGACTATGGGACGTCAAGACAGGTACCTGTAAGACCATGAGTGGTCACACTAGTTCTGTATGATCTGTGGCTATATCCAGTGATTCAGAGTTCATCGTATCGGGAAGTAATGATTAGACGGTGAGACTATGGGACGTCAAGACAGGTACCTGTAAGACCATGAGTGGTCACACTAGTTCTGTATGATCTGTGGCTATATCCAGTGATTCAGAGTTCATCGTATCGGGAAGTAATGATTAGACGGTGAGACTATGGGACTTCAAGACAGGTACCTGTAAGACCATGAGTGGTCACACTAGTTCTGTATGATCTGTGGCTATATCCAATGATTCAGAGTTCATCGTATCGGGAAGTAATGATTAGACGGTGAGACTATGGGACGTCAAGACAGGTACCTGTAAGACCATGAGTGGTCACACTAGTTCTGTATGATCTGTGGCTATATCCAGTGATTCAGAGTTCATCGTATCGGGAAGTAATGATTAGACGGTGAGACTATGGGACGTCAAGACAGGTACCTGTAAGACCATGAGTGGTCACACTAGTTCTGTATGATCTGTGGCTATATCCAGTGATTCAGAGTTCATCGTATCGGGAAGTAATGATTAGACGGTGAGACTATGGGACGTCAAGACAGGTACCTGTAAGACCATGAGTGGTCACACTAGTTCTGTATGATCTGTGGCTATATCCAGTGATTCAGAGTTCATCGTATCGGGAAGTGGAGATATTACGGTGAGACTATGGGACGTCAAGACAGGTACCTGTAAGACCATGAGTGGTCACACTAGTTCTGTATGATCTGTGGCTATATCCAGTGATTCAGAGTTCATCGTATCGGGAAGTAATGATTAGACGGTGAGACTATGGGACGTCAAGACAGGTACCTGTAAGACCATGAGTGGTCACACTAGTTCTGTATGATCTGTGGCTATATCCAATGATTCAGAGTTCATCGTATCGGGAAGTTATGATTAGACGGTGAGACTATGGGACTTCAAGACAGGTACCTGTAAGACCATGAGTGGTCACACTAGTTCTGTATGATCTGTGGCTATATCCAATGATTCAGAGTTCATCGTATCGGGAAGTTATGATTAGACGGTGAAACTATGGGACGTCAAGACAGGTACCTGTAAGACCATGAGTGGTCACACTAGTTCTGTATGATCTGTGGCTATATCCAGTGATTCAGAGTTCATCGTATCGGGAAGTGGAGATATTACGGTGAGACTATGGGACGTCAAGACAGGTACCTGTAAGACCATGAGTGGTCACACTAGTTCTGTATGATCTGTGGCTATATCCAGTGATTCAGAGTTCATCGTATCGGGAAGTAATGATTAGACGGTGAGACTATGGGACGTCAAGACAGGTACCTGTAAGACCATGAGTGGTCACACTAGTTCTGTATGATCTGTGGCTATATCCAGTGATTCAGAGTTCATCGTATCGGGAAGTAATGATTAGACGGTGAGACTATGGGACTTCAAGACAGGTACCTGTAAGACCATGAGTGGTCACACTAGTTCTGTATGATCTGTGGCTATATCCAGTGATTCAGAGTTCATCGTATCGGGAAGTAATGATTAGACGGTGAGACTATGGGACGTCAAGACAGGTACCTGTAAGACCATGAGTGGTCACACTAGTTCTGTATGATCTGTGGCTATATCCAGTGATTCAGAGTTCGTCGTATCGGGAAGTAATGATTAGACGGTGAGACTATGGGACGTCAAGACAGGTACCTGTAAGACCATGAGTGGTCACACTAGTTCTGTATGATCTGTGGCTATATCCAGTGATTCAGAGTTCATCGTATCGGGAAGTAATGATTAGACGGTGAGACTATGGGACGTCAAGACAGGTACCTGTAAGACCATGAGTGGTCACACTAGTTCTGTATGATCTGTGGCTATATCCAGTGATTCAGAGTTCATCGTATCGGGAAGTAATGATTAGACGGTGAGACTATGGGACGTCAAGACAGGTACCTGTAAGACCATGAGTGGTCACACTAGTTCTGTATGATCTGTGGCTATATCCAGTGATTCAGAGTTCATCGTATCGGGAAGTGGAGATATTACGGTGAGACTATGGGACGTCAAGACAGGTACCTGTAAGACCATGAGTGGTCACACTAGTTCTGTATGATCTGTGGCTATATCCAGTGATTCAGAGTTCATCGTATCGGGAAGTAATGATTAGACGGTGAGACTATGGGACGTCAAGACAGGTACCTGTAAGACCATGAGTGGTCACACTAGTTCTGTATGATCTGTGGCTATATCCAGTGATTCAGAGTTCATCGTATCGGGAAGTAATGATTAGACGGTGAGACTATGGGACTTCAAGACAGGTACCTGTAAGACCATGAGTGGTCACACTAGTTCTGTATGATCTGTGGCTATATCCAATGATTCAGAGTTCATCGTATCGGGAAGTTATGATTAGACGGTGAAACTATGGGACGTCAAGACAGGTACCTGTAAGACCATGAGTGGTCACACTAGTTCTGTATGATCTGTGGCTATATCCAGTGATTCAGAGTTCATCGTATCGGGAAGTGGAGATATTACGGTGAGACTATGGGACGTCAAGACAGGTACCTGTAAGACCATGAGTGGTCACACTAGTTCTGTATGATCTGTGGCTATATCCAGTGATTCAGAGTTCATCGTATCGGGAAGTAATGATTAGACGGTGAGACTATGGGACGTCAAGACAGGTACCTGTAAGACCATGAGTGGTCACACTAGTTCTGTATGATCTGTGGCTATATCCAGTGATTCAGAGTTCATCGTATCGGGAAGTAATGATTAGACGGTGAGACTATGGGACTTCAAGACAGGTACCTGTAAGACCATGAGTGGTCACACTAGTTCTGTATGATCTGTGGCTATATCCAATGATTCAGAGTTCATCGTATCGGGAAGTAATGATTAGACGGTGAGACTATGGGACGTCAAGACAGGTACCTGTAAGACCATGAGTGGTCACACTAGTTCTGTATGATCTGTGGCTATATCCAATGATTCAGAGTTCATCGTATCGGGAAGTTATGATTAGACGGTGAAACTATGGGACGTCAAGACAGGTACCTGTAAGACCATGAGTGGTCACACTAGTTATGTATGATCTGTGGCTATATCCAGTGATTCAGAGTTCATCGTATCGGGAAGTAATGATTAGACGGTGAGACTATGGGACGTCAAGACAGGTACCTGTAAGACCATGAGTGGTCACACTAGTTCTGTATGATCTGTGGCTATATCCAGTGATTCAGAGTTCGTCGTATCGGGAAGTAATGATTAGACGGTGAGACTATGGGACGTCAAGACAGGTACCTGTAAGACCATGAGTGGTCACACTAGTTCTGTATGATCTGTGGCTATATCCAGTGATTCAGAGTTCATCGTATCGGGAAGTGGAGATATTACGGTGAGACTATGGGACGTCAAGACAGGTACCTGTAAGACCATGAGTGGTCACACTAGTTCTGTATGATCTGTGGCTATATCCAGTGATTCAGAGTTCATCGTATCGGGAAGTAATGATTAGACGGTGAGACTATGGGACTTCAAGACAGGTACCTGTAAGACCATGAGTGGTCACACTAGTTCTGTATGATCTGTGGCTATATCCAGTGATTCAGAGTTCATCGTATCGGGAAGTAATGATTAGACGGTGAGACTATGGGACGTCAAGACAGGTACCTGTAAGACCATGAGTGGTCACACTAGTTCTGTATGATCTGTGGCTATATCCAGTGATTCAGAGTTCATCGTATCGGGAAGTAATGATTAGACGGTGAGACTATGGGACGTCAAGACAGGTACCTGTAAGACCATGAGTGGTCACACTAGTTCTGTATGATCTGTGGCTATATCCAGTGATTCAGAGTTCATCGTATCGGGAAGTAATGATTAGACGGTGAGACTATGGGACTTCAAGACAGGTACCTGTAAGACCATGAGTGGTCACACTAGTTCTGTATGATCTGTGGCTATATCCAATGATTCAGAGTTCATCGTATCGGGAAGTAATGATTAGACGGTGAGACTATGGGACGTCAAGACAGGTACCTGTAAGACCATGAGTGGTCACACTAGTTCTGTATGATCTGTGGCTATATCCAGTGATTCAGAGTTCATCGTATCGGGAAGTAATGATTAGACGGTGAGACTATGGGACGTCAAGACAGGTACCTGTAAGACCATGAGTGGTCACACTAGTTCTGTATGATCTGTGGCTATATCCAGTGATTCAGAGTTCATCGTATCGGGAAGTAATGATTAGACGGTGAGACTATGGGACGTCAAGACAGGTACCTGTAAGACCATGAGTGGTCACACTAGTTCTGTATGATCTGTGGCTATATCCAGTGATTCAGAGTTCATCGTATCGGGAAGTGGAGATATTACGGTGAGACTATGGGACGTCAAGACAGGTACCTGTAAGACCATGAGTGGTCACACTAGTTCTGTATGATCTGTGGCTATATCCAGTGATTCAGAGTTCATCGTATCGGGAAGTAATTATTAGACGGTGAGACTAAGGGACGTCAAGACAGGTACCTGTAAGACCATGAGTGGTCACACTAGTTCTGTATGATCTGTGGCTATATCCAGTGATTCAGAGTTCATCGTATCGGGAAGTAATGATTAGACGGTGAGACTATGGGACTTCAAGACAGGTACCTGTAAGACCATGAGTGGTCACACTAGTTCTGTATGATCTGTGGCTATATCCAATGATTCAGAGTTCATCGTATCGGGAAGTTATGATTAGACGGTGAAACTATGGGACGTCAAGACAGGTACCTGTAAGACCATGAGTGGTCACACTAGTTCTGTATGATCTGTGGCTATATCCAGTGATTCAGAGTTCATCGTATCGGGAAGTGGAGATATTACGGTGAGACTATGGGACGTCAAGACAGGTACCTGTAAGACCATGAGTGGTCACACTAGTTCTGTATGATCTGTGGCTATATCCAGTGATTCAGAGTTCATCGTATCGGGAAGTAATGATTAGACGGTGAGACTATGGGACGTCAAGACAGGTACCTGTAAGACCATGAGTGGTCACACTAGTTCTGTATGATCTGTGGCTATATCCAGTGATTCAGAGTTCATCGTATCGGGAAGTAATGATTAGACGGTGAGACTATGGGACTTCAAGACAGGTACCTGTAAGACCATGAGTGGTCACACTAGTTCTGTATGATCTGTGGCTATATCCAGTGATTCAGAGTTCATCGTATCGGGAAGTAATGATTAGACGGTGAGACTATGGGACGTCAAGACAGGTACCTGTAAGACCATGAGTGGTCACACTAGTTCTGTATGATCTGTGGCTATATCCAGTGATTCAGAGTTCATCGTATCGGGAAGTAATGATTAGACGGTGAGACTATGGGACGTCAAGACAGGTACCTGTAAGACCATGAGTGGTCACACTAGTTCTGTATGATCTGTGGCTATATCCAGTGATTCAGAGTTCATCGTATCGGGAAGTAATGATTAGACGGTGAGACTATGGGACGTCAAGACAGGTACCTGTAAGACCATGAGTGGTCACACTAGTTCTGTATGATCTGTGGCTATATCCAGTGATTCAGAGTTCATCGTATCGGGAAGTAATGATTAGACGGTGAGACTATGGGACGTCAAGACAGGTACCTGTAAGACCATGAGTGGTCACACTAGTTCTGTATGATCTGTGGCTATATCCAGTGATTCAGAGTTCATCGTATCGGGAAGTAATGATTAGACGGTGAGACTATGGGACGTCAAGACAGGTACCTGTAAGACCATGAGTGGTCACACTAGTTCTGTATGATCTGTGGCTATATCCAGTGATTCAGAGTTCATCGTATCGGGAAGCGGAGATATTACGGTGAGACTATGGGACGTCAAGACAGGTACCTGTAAGACCATGAGTGGTCACACTAGTTCTGTATGATCTGTGGCTATATCCAGTGATTCAGAGTTCATCGTATCGGGAAGTAATGATTAGACGGTGAGACTATGGGACTTCAAGACAGGTACCTGTAAGACCATGAGTGGTCACACTAGTTCTGTATGATCTGTGGCTATATCCAATGATTCAGAGTTCATCGTATCGGGAAGTTATGATTAGACGGTGAAACTATGGGACGTCAAGACAGGTACCTGTAAGACCATGAGTGGTCACACTAGTTATGTATGATCTGTGGCT
This sequence comes from Loxodes magnus, assembly GCA_946699065.1. Taxonomy (NCBI): domain Eukaryota; phylum Ciliophora; class Karyorelictea; order Loxodida; family Loxodidae; genus Loxodes; species Loxodes magnus. Next base: position 5,113 of record CAMPDV010003290.1, on the reverse strand, counting down.
ATATCCAGTGATTCAGAGTTCATCGTATCGGGAAGTAATGATTAGACGGTGAGACTATGGGACGTCAAGACAGGTACCTGTAAGACCATGAGTGGTCACACTAGTTCTGTATGATCTGTGGCTATATCCAGTGATTCAGAGTTCGTCGTATCGGGAAGTAATGATTAGACGGTGAGACTATGGGACGTCAAGACAGGTACCTGTAAGACCATGAGTGGTCACACTAGTTCTGTATGATCTGTGGCTATATCCAGTGATTCAGAGTTCATCGTATCGGGAAGTAATGATTAGACGGTGAGACTATGGGACGTCAAGACAGGTACCTGTAAGACCATGAGTGGTCACACTAGTTCTGTATGATCTGTGGCTATATCCAGTGATTCAGAGTTCATCGTATCGGGAAGTAATGATTAGACGGTGAGACTATGGGACGTCAAGACAGGTACCTGTAAGACCATGAGTGGTCACACTAGTTCTGTATGATCTGTGGCTATATCCAGTGATTCAGAGTTCATCGTATCGGGAAGTAATGATTAGACGGTGAGACTATGGGACGTCAAGACAGGTACCTGTAAGACCATGAGTGGTCACACTAGTTCTGTATGATCTGTGGCTATATCCAGTGATTCAGAGTTCATCGTATCGGGAAGTAATGATTAGACGGTGAGACTATGGGACGTCAAGACAGGTACCTGTAAGACCATGAGTGGTCACACTAGTTCTGTATGATCTGTGGCTATATCCAGTGATTAAGAGTTCATCGTATCGGGAAGTGGAGATATTACGGTGAGACTATGGGACGTCAAGACAGGTACCTGTAAGACCATGAGTGGTCACACTAGTTCTGTATGATCTGTGGCTATATCCAGTGATTCAGAGTTCATCGTATCGGGAAGTAATGATTAGACGGTGAGACTATGGGACGTCAAGACAGGTACCTGTAAGACCATGAGTGGTCACACTAGTTATGTATGATCTGTGGCTATATCCAGTGATTCAGAGTTCATCGTATCGGGAAGTAATGATTAGACGGTGAGACTATGGGACGTCAAGACAGGTACCTGTAAGACCATGAGTGGTCACACTAGTAATGTATTCTCTGTGGCTATATCCAGTGATTCAGAGTTCATCGTATCGGAAAGTAATGATTAGACGGTGAGACTATGGGACGTCAAGACAGGTACCTGTAAGACCATGAGTGGTCACACTAGTTCTGTATGATCTGTGGCTATATCCAGTGATTCAGAGTTCATCGTATCGGGAAGTAATGATTAGACGGTGAGACTATGGGACGTCAAGACAGGTACCTGTAAGACCATGAGTGGTCACACTAGTTATGTATGATCTGTGGCTATATCCAGTGATTCAGAGTTCATCGTATCGGGAAGTAATGATTAGACGGTGAGACTATGGGACGTCAAGACAGGTACCTGTAAGACCATGAGTGGTCACACTAGTTCTGTATGATCTGTGGCTATATCCAGTGATTCAGAGTTCATCGTATCGGGAAGTAATGATTAGACGATGAGACTATGGGACTTCAAGACAGGTACCTGTAAGACCATGAGTGGTCACACTAGTTCTGTATGATCTGTGGCTATATCCAGTGATTCAGAGTTCATCGTATCGGGAAGTAATGATTAGACGGTGAGACTATGGGACGTCAAGACAGGTACCTGTAAGACCATGAGTGGTCACACTAGTAATGTATTCTCTGTGGCTATATCCAGTGATTCAGAGTTCATCGTATCGGGAAGTAATGATTAGACGGTGAGACTATGGGACTTCAAGACAGGTACCTGTAAGACCATGAGTGGTCACACTAGTTCTGTATGATCTGTGGCTATATCCAGTGATTCAGAGTTCATCGTATCGGGAAGTGGAGATATTACGGTGAGACTATGGGACGTCAAGACAGGTACCTGTAAGACCATGAGTGGTCACACTAGTAATGTATTCTCTGTGGCTATATCCAGTGATTCAGAGTTCATCGTATCGGGAAGTAATGATTAGACGGTGAGACTATGGGACGTCAAGACAGGTACCTGTAAGACCATGAGTGGTCACACTAGTTATGTATGATCTGTGGCTATATCCAGTGATTCAGAGTTCATCGTATCGGGAAGTAATGATTAGACGGTGAGACTATGGGACGTCAAGACAGGTACCTGTAAGACCATGAGTGGTCACACTAGTTCTGTATGATCTGTGGCTATATCCAGTGATTCAGAGTTCATCGTATCGGGAAGTAATGATTAGACGGTGAGACTATGGGACGTCAAGACAGGTACCTGTAAGACCATGAGTGGTCACACTAGTTATGTATGATCTGTGGCTATATCCAGTGATTCAGAGTTCATCGTATCGGGAAGTAATGATTAGACGGTGAGACTATGGGACGTCAAGACAGGTACCTGTAAGACCATGAGTGGTCACACTAGTAATGTATTCTCTGTGGCTATATCCAGTGATTCAGAGTTCATCGTATCGGGAAGTAATGATTAGACGGTGAGACTATGGGACGTCAAGACAGGTACCTGTAAGACCATGAGTGGTCACACTAGTTCTGTATGATCTGTGGCTATATCCAGTGATTCAGAGTTCATCGTATCGGGAAGTAATGATTAGACGGTGAGACTATGGGACGTCAAGACAGGTACCTGTAAGACCATGAGTGGTCACACTAGTTCTGTATGATCTGTGGCTATATCCAGTGATTCAGAGTTCATCGTATCGGGAAGTAATGATTAGACGGTGAGACTATGGGACGTCAAGACAGGTACCTGTAAGACCATGAGTGGTCACACTAGTTATGTATGATCTGTGGCTATATCCAGTGATTCAGAGTTCATCGTATCGGGAAGTAATGATTAGACGGTGAGACTATGGGACGTCAAGACAGGTACCTGTAAGACCATGAGTGGTCACACTAGTTCTGTATGATCTGTGGCTATATCCAGTGATTCAGAGTTCATCGTATCGGGAAGTAATGATTAGACGGTGAGACTATGGGACTTCAAGACAGGTACCTGTAAGACCATGAGTGGTCACACTAGTTCTGTATGATCTGTGGCTATATCCAGTGATTCAGAGTTCATCGTATCGGGAAGTAATGATTAGACGGTGAGACTATGGGACGTCAAGACAGGTACCTGTAAGACCATGAGTGGTCACACTAGTAATGTATTCTCTGTGGCTATATCCAGTGATTCAGAGTTCATCGTATCGGGAAGTAATGATTAGACGGTGAGACTATGGGACTTCAAGACAGGTACCTGTAAGACCATGAGTGGTCACACTAGTTATGTATGATCTGTGGCTATATCCAGTGATTCAGAGTTCATCGTATCGGGAAGTAATGATTAGACGGTGAGACTATGGGACGTCAAGACAGGTACCTGTAAGACCATGAGTGGTCACACTAGTTATGTATGATCTGTGGCTATATCCAGTGATTAAGAGTTCATCGTATCGGGAAGTAATGATTAGACGGTGAGACTATGGGACGTCAAGACAGGTACCTGTAAGACCATGAGTGGTCACACTAGTTATGTATGATCTGTGGCTATATCCAGTGATTCAGAGTTCATCGTATCGGGAAGTAATGATTAGACGGTGAGACTATGGGACGTCAAGACAGGTACCTGTAAGACCATGAGTGGTCACACTAGTTCTGTATGATCTGTGGCTATATCCAGTGATTCAGAGTTCATCGTATCGGGAAGTAATGATTAGACGGTGAGACTATGGGACGTCAAGACAGGTACCTGTAAGACCATGAGTGGTCACACTAGTTCTGTATGATCTGTGGCTATATCCAGTGATTCAGAGTTCATCGTATCGGGAAGTAATGATTAGACGGTGAGACTATGGGACTTCAAGACAGGTACCTGTAAGACCATGAGTGGTCACACTAGTTCTGTATGATCTGTGGCTATATCCAGTGATTAAGAGTTCATCGTATCGGGAAGTAATGATTAGACGGTGAGACTATGGGACGTCAAGACAGGTACCTGTAAGACCATGAGTGGTCACACTAGTAATGTATTCTCTGTGGCTATATCCAGTGATTCAGAGTTCATCGTATCGGGAAGTAATGATTAGACGGTGAGACTATGGGACGTCAAGACAGGTACCTGTAAGACCATGAGTGGTCACACTAGTTCTGTATGATCTGTGGCTATATCCAGTGATTCAGAGTTCATCGTATCGGGAAGTAATGATTAGACGGTGAGACTATGGGACTTCAAGACAGGTACCTGTAAGACCATGAGTGGTCACACTAGTTCTGTATGATCTGTGGCTATATCCAGTGATTCAGAGTTCATCGTATCGGGAAGTAATGATTAGACGGTGAGACTATGGGACTTCAAGACAGGTACCTGTAAGACCATGAGTGGTCACACTAGTTCTGTATGATCTGTGGCTATATCCAGTGATTCAGAGTTCATCGTATCGGGAAGTAATGATTAGACGGTGAGACTATGGGACGTCAAGACAGGTACCTGTAAGACCATGAGTGGTCACACTAGTTATGTATGATCTGTGGCTATATCCAGTGATTCAGAGTTCATCGTATCGGGAAGTAATGATTAGACGGTGAGACTATGGGACGTCAAGACAGGTACCTGTAAGACCATGAGTGGTCACACTAGTAATGTATTCTCTGTGGCTATATCCAGTGATTCAGAGTTCATCGTATCGGGAAGTAATGATTAGACGGTGAGACTATGGGACGTCAAGACAGGTACCTGTAAGACCATGAGTGGTCACACTAGTTCTGTATGATCTGTGGCTATATCCAGTGATTCAGAGTTCATCGTATCGGGAAGTAATGATTAGACGGTGAGACTATGGGACGTCAAGACAGGTACCTGTAAGACCATGAGTGGTCACACTAGTTCTGTATGATCTGTGGCTATATCCAGTGATTCAGAGTTCATCGTATCGGGAAGTAATGATTAGACGGTGAGACTATGGGACGTCAAGACAGGTACCTGTAAGACCATGAGTGGTCACACTAGTTATGTATGATCTGTGGCTATATCCAGTGATTCAGAGTTCATCGTATCGGGAAGTAATGATTAGACGGTGAGACTATGGGACGTCCAAG
>CAMPDV010003289.1:0-47319 GCA_946699065.1 Loxodes magnus | reverse complement strand
AAGAAGAAAAGTAAGAAAAGAAGAGTAGATTCATTTTTTAAGTGTTGAAGCTTTGATAAGAAAAGAGTAAGTAGTTAGTTTTAAAAGTAAAGTGAAGAAGAAAAGTAAGAAAAGAAGAGTAGATTCATTTTTTAAGTGTTGAAGCTTTGATAAGAAAAGAGTAAGTAGTTAGTTTTAAAAGTAAAGTGAAGAGGAAAAGTAAGAAAAGTAAGAAAAGAAGAGTAGATTCAGTTTTTAAGTGTTGAAGCTTTGATAAGAAAAGAGTAAGTAGTTAGTTTTAAAAGTAAAGTGAAGAAGAAAAATAAGAAAAGAAGAGTAATTTCGGTTTTTAAGTATTGAAGCTTTGATAAGAAAAGAGTAAGTAGTTAGTTTTAAAAGTAAAGTGAAGAGGAAAAGTAAAAAAAGTAAGAAAAGAAGAGTAGATTCATTTTTTAAGTATTGAAGCTTTGATAAGAAAAGAGTAAGTAGTTAGTTTTAAAAGTAAAGTGAAGAAGAAAAATAAGAAAAGAAGAGTAGATTCATTTTTTAAGTATTGAAGCTTTGATAAGAAAAGAGTAAATAGTTAGTTTTAAAAGTAAAGTGAAGAATAAAAGTAAGAAAAGAAGAGTAGATTCATTTTTTAAGTGTTGAAGCTTTGATAAGAAAAGAGTAAGTAGTTAGTTTTAAAAGTAAAGTGAAGAGGAAAAGTAAGAAAAGTAAGAAAAGAAGAGTAGATTCATTTTTTAAGTGTTGAAGCTTTGATAAGAAAAGAGTAAGTAGTTAGTTTTAAAAGTAAAGTGAAGAATAAAAGTAAGAAAAGAAGAGTAGATTCATTTTTTAAGTGTTGAAGCTTTGATAAGAAAAGAGTAAGTAGTTAGTTTTAAAAGTAAAGTGAAGAGGAAAAGTAAGAAAAGTAATAAAAGAAGAGTAGATTCAGTTTTTAAGTATTGAAGCTTTGATAAGAAAAGAGTAAATAGTTAGTTTTAAAAGTAAAGTGAAGAATAAAAGTAAGAAAAGAAGAGTAGATTCATTTTTTAAGTGTTGAAGCTTTGATAAGAAAAGAGTAAGTAGTTAGTTTTAAAAGTAAAGTGAAGAGGAAAAGTAAGAAAAGTAATAAAAGAAGAGTAGATTCATTTTTTAAGTGTTGAAGCTTTGATAAGAAAAGAGTAAGTAGTTAGTTTTAAAAGTAAAGTGAAGAGGAAAAGTAAGAAAAGTAAGAAAAGAAGAGTAGATTCATTTTTTAAGTGTTGAAGCTTTGATAAGAAAAGAGTAAGTAGTTAGTTTTAAAAGTAAAGTGAAGAGGAAAAGTAAGAAAAGTAAGAAAAGAAGAGTAGATTCATTTTTTAAGTGTTGAAGCTTTGATAAGAAAAGAGTAAGTAGTTAGTTTTAAAAGTAAAGTGAAGAAGAAAAGTAAGAAAAGAAGAGTAGATTCATTTTTTAAGTGTTGAAGCTTTGATAAGAAAAGAGTAAGTAGTTAGTTTTAAAAGTAAAGTGAAGAAGAAAAATAAGAAAAGAAGAGTAATTTCGGTTTTTAAGTGTTGAAGCTTTGATAAGAAAAGAGTAAGTAGTTAGTTTTAAAAGTAAAGTGAAGAAGAAAAATAAGAAAAGAAGAGTAGATTCAGTTTTTAAGTGTTGAAGCTTTGATAAGAAAAGAGTAAGTAGTTAGTTTTAAAAGTAAAGTGAAGAAGAAAAATAAGAAAAGAAGAGTAGATTCATTTTTTAAGTATTGAAGCTTTGATAAGAAAAGAATAAATAGTTAGTTTTAAAAGTAAAGTGAAGAAGAAAAGTAAGAAAAGAAGAGTAGATTCAGTTTTTAAGTGTTGAAGCTTTGATAAGAAAAGAGTAAGTAGTTAGTTTTAAAAGTAAAGTGAAGAAGAAAAGTAAGAAAAGAAGAGTAGATTCAGTTTTTAAGTATTGAAGCTTTGATAAGAAAAGAGTAAATAGTTAGTTTTAAAAGTAAAGTGAAGAATAAAAGTAAGAAAAGAAGAGTAGATTCATTTTTTAAGTGTTGAAGCTTTGATAAGAAAAGAGTAAGTAGTTAGTTTTAAAAGTAAAGTGAAGAAGAAAAGTAAGAAAAGAAGAGTAATTTCATTTTTTAAGTGTTGAAGCTTTGATAAGAAAAGAGTAAGTAGTTAGTTTTAAAAGTAAAGTGAAGAAGAAAAATAAGAAAAGTAAGAAAAGAAGAGTAGATTCAGTTTTTAAGTGTTGAAGCTTTGATAAGAAAAGAGTAAATAGTTAGTTTTAAAAGTAAAGTGAAGAAGAAAAGTAAGAAAAGAAGAGTAGATTCATTTTTTAAGTGTTGAAGCTTTGATAAGAAAAGAGTAAGTAGTTAGTTTTAAAAGTAAAGTGAAGAAGAAAAGTAAGAAAAGAAGAGTAGATTCATTTTTTAAGTATTGAAGCTTTGATAAGAAAAGAGTAAGTAGTTAGTTTTAAAAGTAAAGTGAAGAAGAAAAATAAGAAAAGAAGAGTAGATTCAGTTTTTAAGTGTTGAAGCTTTGATAAGAAAAGAGTAAGTAGTTAGTTTTAAAAGTAAAGTGAAGAAGAAAAATAAGAAAAGAAGAGTAATTTCGGTTTTTAAGTATTGAAGCTTTGATAAGAAAAGAGTAAGTAGTTAGTTTTAAAAGTAAAGTGAAGAGGAAAAGTAAAAAAAGTAAGAAAAGAAGAGTAGATTCATTTTTTAAGTATTGAAGCTTTGATAAGAAAAGAGTAAGTAGTTAGTTTTAAAAGTAAAGTGAAGAAGAAAAATAAGAAAAGAAGAGTAGATTCATTTTTTAAGTATTGAAGCTTTGATAAGAAAAGAGTAAATAGTTAGTTTTAAAAGTAAAGTGAAGAATAAAAGTAAGAAAAGAAGAGTAGATTCATTTTTTAAGTGTTGAAGCTTTGATAAGAAAAGAGTAAGTAGTTAGTTTTAAAAGTAAAGTGAAGAGGAAAAGTAAGAAAAGTAAGAAAAGAAGAGTAGATTCATTTTTTAAGTGTTGAAGCTTTGATAAGAAAAGAGTAAGTAGTTAGTTTTAAAAGTAAAGTGAAGAGGAAAAGTAAGAAAAGTAAGAAAAGAAGAGTAATTTCATTTTTTAAGTATTGAAGCTTTGATAAGAAAAGAGTAAGTAGTTAGTTTTAAAAGTAAAGTGAAGAAGAAAAATAAGAAAAGAAGAGTAGATTCATTTTTTAAGTATTGAAGCTTTGATAAGAAAAGAGTAAATAGTTAGTTTTAAAAGTAAAGTGAAGAATAAAAGTAAGAAAAGAAGAGTAGATTCATTTTTTAAGTGTTGAAGCTTTGATAAGAAAAGAGTAAATAGTTAGTTTTAAAAGTAAAGTGAAGAAGAAAAGTAAGAAAAGAAGAGTAGATTCAGTTTTTAAGTGTTGAAGCTTTGATAAGAAAAGAGTAAGTAGTTAGTTTTAAAAGTAAAGTGAAGAAGAAAAATAAGAAAAGAAGAGTAGATTCAGTTTTTAAGTGTTGAAGCTTTGATAAGAAAAGAGTAAGTAGTTAGTTTTAAAAGTAAAGTGAAGAGGAAAAGTAAGAAAAGAAGAGTAGATTCAGTTTTTAAGTGTTGAAGCTTTGATAAGAAAAGAATAAGTAGTTAGTTTTAAAAGTAAAGTGAAGAAGAAAAGTAAGAAAAGAAGAGTAATTTCAGTTTTTAAGTGTTGAAGCTTTGATAAGAAAAGAGTAAATAGTTAGTTTTAAAAGTAAAGTGAAGAAGAAAAGTAAGAAAAGAAGAGTAGATTCAGTTTTTAAGTGTTGAAGCTTTGATAAGAAAAGAGTAAGTAGTTAGTTTTAAAAGTAAAGTGAAGAGGAAAAGTAAGAAAAGAAGAGTAATTTCAGTTTTTAAGTGTTGAAGCTTTGATAAGAAAAGAGTAAGTAGTTAGTTTTAAAAGTAAAGTGAAGAAGAAAAATAAGAAAAGAAGAGTAATTTCAGTTTTTAAGTGTTGAAGCTTTGATAAGAAAAGAGTAAGTAGTTAGTTTTCAAAGTAAAGTGAAGAAGAAAAATAAGAAAAGAAGAGTAGATTCAGTTTTTAAGTATTGAAGCTTTGATAAGAAAAGAGTAAATAGTTAGTTTTAAAAGTAAAGTGAAGAAGAAAAGTAAGAAAAGAAGAGTAGATTCAGTTTTTAAGTGTTGAAGCTTTGATAAGAAAAGAATAAGTAGTTAGTTTTAAAAGTAAAGTGAAGAAGAAAAGTAAGAAAAGAAGAGTAGATTCAGTTTTTAAGTGTTGAAGCTTTGATAAGAAAAGAGTAAGTAGTTAGTTTTAAAAGTAAAGTGAAGAAGAAAAATAAGAAAAGAAGAGTAGATTCATTTTTTAAGAATTGAAGCTTTGATAAGAAAAGAGTAAATAGTTAGTTTTAAAAGTAAAGTGAAGAAGAAAAGTAAGAAAAGAAGAGTAATTTCAGTTTTTAAGTGTTGAAGCTTTGATAAGAAAAGAGTAAGTAGTTAGTTTTAAAAGTAAAGTGAAGAGGAAAAGTAAGAAAAATAAGAAAAGAAGAGTAGATTCATTTTTTAAGTGTTGAAGCTTTGATAAGAAAAGAATAAATAGTTAGTTTTAAAAGTAAAGTGAAGAAGAAAAGTAAGAAAAGAAGAGTAGATTCATTTTTTAAGTATTGAAGCTTTGATAAGAAAAGAGTAAGTAGTTAGTTTTAAAAGTAAAGTGAAGAAGAAAAGTAAGAAAAGAAGAGTAGATTCATTTTTTAAGTATTGAAGCTTTGATAAGAAAAGAGTAAGTAGTTAGTTTTAAAAGTAAAGTGAAGAAGAAAAGTAAGAAAAGAAGAGTAGATTCAGTTTTTAAGTATTGAAGCTTTGATAAGAAAAGAGTAAGTAGTTAGTTTTAAAAGTAAAGTGAAGAAGAAAAATAAGAAAAGAAGAGTAATTTCAGTTTTTAAGTGTTGAAGCTTTGATAAGAAAAGAGTAAGTAGTTAGTTTTAAAAGTAAAGTGAAGAAGAAAAATAAGAAAAGAAGAGTAATTTCAGTTTTTAAGTGTTGAAGCTTTGATAAGAAAAGAGTAAGTAGTTAGTTTTAAAAGTAAAGTGAAGAAGAAAAATAAGAAAAGAAGAGTAGATTCAGTTTTTAAGTGTTGAAGCTTTGATAAGAAAAGAATAAATAGTTAGTTTTAAAAGTAAAGTGAAGAAGAAAAGTAAGAAAAGAAGAGTAGATTCATTTTTTAAGTATTGAAGCTTTGATAAGAAAAGAGTAAGTAGTTAGTTTTAAAAGTAAAGTGAAGAATAAAAGTAAGAAAAGAAGAGTAGATTCAGTTTTTAAGTGTTGAAGCTTTGATAAGAAAAGAGTAAGTAGTTAGTTTTCAAAGTAAAGTGAAGAAGAAAAATAAGAAAAGAAGAGTAGATTCAGTTTTTAAGTGTTGAAGCTTTGATAAGAAAAGAGTAAATAGTTAGTTTTAAAAGTAAAGTGAAGAAGAAAAGTAAGAAAAGAAGAGTAGATTCATTTTTTAAGTGTTGAAGCTTTGATAAGAAAAGAGTAAGTAGTTAGTTTTAAAAGTAAAGTGAAGAAGAAAAATAAGAAAAGAAGAGTAGATTCAGTTTTTAAGTGTTGAAGCTTTGATAAGAAAAGAATAAGTAGTTAGTTTTAAAAGTAAAGTGAAGAAGAAAAATAAGAAAAGAAGAGTAATTTCAGTTTTTAAGTGTTGAAGCTTTGATAAGAAAAGAGTAAGTAGTTAGTTTTAAAAGTAAAGTGAAGAAGAAAAATAAGAAAAGAAGAGTAATTTCGGTTTTTAAGTATTGAAGCTTTGATAAGAAAAGAGTAAGTAGTTAGTTTTAAAAGTAAAGTGAAGAGGAAAAGTAAAAAAAGTAAGAAAAGAAGAGTAGATTCATTTTTTAAGTATTGAAGCTTTGATAAGAAAAGAGTAAGTAGTTAGTTTTAAAAGTAAAGTGAAGAAGAAAAATAAGAAAAGAAGAGTAGATTCATTTTTAAAGTATTGAAGCTTTGATAAGAAAAGAGTAAATAGTTAGTTTTAAAAGTAAAGTGAAGAATAAAAGTAAGAAAAGAAGTGTAGATTCAGTTTTTAAGTGTTGAAGCTTTGATAAGAAAAGAATAAGTAGTTAGTTTTAAAAGTAAAGTGAAGAGGAAAAGTAAGAAAAGTAAGAAAAGAAGAGTAGATTCATTTTTTAAGTGTTGAAGCTTTGATAAGAAAAGAGTAAGTAGTTAGTTTTAAAAGTAAAGTGAAGAGGAAAAGTAAGAAAAGTAAGAAAAGAAGAGTAATTTCATTTTTTAAGTGTTGAAGCTTTGATAAGAAAAGAGTAAGTAGTTAGTTTTAAAAGTAAAGTGAAGAATAAAAGTAAGAAAAGAAGAGTAATTTCATTTTTTAAGTGTTGAAGCTTTGATAAGAAAAGAGTAAGTAGTTAGTTTTAAAAGTAAAGTGAAGAAGAAAAATAAGAAAAGAAGAGTAGATTCATTTTTTAAGAATTGAAGCTTTGATAAGAAAAGAGTAAATAGTTAGTTTTAAAAGTAAAGTGAAGAAGAAAAATAAGAAAAGAAGAGTAGATTCAGTTTTTAAGTGTTGAAGCTTTGATAAGAAAAGAGTAAGTAGTTAGTTTTAAAAGTAAAGTGAAGAAGAAAAGTAAAAAAAGAAGAGTAGATTCAGTTTTTAAGTGTTGAAGCTTTGATAAGAAAAGAATAAGTAGTTAGTTTTAAAAGTAAAGTGAAGAAGAAAAGTAAGAAAAGAAGAGTAGATTCATTTTTTAAGTGTTGAAGCTTTGATAAGAAAAGAGTAAGTAGTTAGTTTTAAAAGCAAAGTGAAGAAGAAAAAGAAGAAAAGTAAGAAAAGAAGAGTAGATTCAGTTTTTAAGTGTTGAAGCTTTGATAAGAAAAGAGTAAGTAGTTAGTTTTAAAAGTAAAGTGAAGAGGAAAAGTAAGAAAAGAAGAGTAGATTCAGTTTTTAAGTATTGAAGCTTTGATAAGAAAAGAATAAATAGTTAGTTTTAAAAGTAAAGTGAAGAATAAAAGTAAGAAAAGAAGAGTAATTTCATTTTTTAAGTGTTGAAGCTTTGATAAGAAAAGAGTAAGTAGTTAGTTTTAAAAGTAAAGTGAAGAAGAAAAATAAGAAAAGAAGAGTAGATTCATTTTTTAAGAATTGAAGCTTTGATAAGAAAAGAGTAAATAGTTAGTTTTAAAAGTAAAGTGAAGAAGAAAAATAAGAAAAGAAGAGTAGATTCAGTTTTTAAGTGTTGAAGCTTTGATAAGAAAAGAGTAAGTAGTTAGTTTTAAAAGTAAAGTGAAGAGGAAAAGTAAGAAAAGAAGAGTAATTTCAGTTTTTAAGTGTTGAAGCTTTGATAAGAAAAGAGTAAGTAGTTAGTTTTAAAAGTAAAGTGAAGAAGAAAAATAAGAAAAGAAGAGTAATTTCAGTTTTTAAGTGTTGAAGCTTTGATAAGAAAAGAGTAAGTAGTTAGTTTTCAAAGTAAAGTGAAGAAGAAAAATAAGAAAAGAAGAGTAGATTCATTTTTTAAGTATTGAAGCTTTGATAAGAAAAGAGTAAATAGTTAGTTTTAAAAGTAAAGTGAAGAAGAAAAGTAAGAAAAGAAGAGTAATTTCAGTTTTTAAGTGTTGAAGCTTTGATAAGAAAAGAGTAAGTAGTTAGTTTTAAAAGTAAAGTGAAGAGGAAAAGTAAGAAAAATAAGAAAAGAAGAGTAGATTCATTTTTTAAGTGTTGAAGCTTTGATAAGAAAAGAATAAATAGTTAGTTTTAAAAGTAAAGTGAAGAAGAAAAGTAAGAAAAGAAGAGTAGATTCATTTTTTAAGTATTGAAGCTTTGATAAGAAAAGAGTAAATAGTTAGTTTTAAAAGTAAAGTGAAGAATAAAAGTAAGAAAAGAAGAGTAGATTCAGTTTTTAAGTGTTGAAGCTTTGATAAGAAAAGAATAAGTAGTTAGTTTTAAAAGTAAAGTGAAGAGGAAAAGTAAAAAAAGTAAGAAAAGAAGAGTAGATTCATTTTTTAAGTATTGAAGCTTTGATAAGAAAAGAGTAAGTAGTTAGTTTTAAAAGTAAAGTGAAGAAGAAAAATAAGAAAAGAAGAGTAGATTCATTTTTTAAGTATTGAAGCTTTGATAAGAAAAGAGTAAATAGTTAGTTTTAAAAGTAAAGTGAAGAATAAAAGTAAGAAAAGAAGAGTAGATTCAGTTTTTAAGTGTTGAAGCTTTGATAAGAAAAGAATAAGTAGTTAGTTTTAAAAGTAAAGTGAAGAGGAAAAGTAAGAAAAGTAAGAAAAGAAGAGTAGATTCATTTTTTAAGTGTTGAAGCTTTGATAAGAAAAGAGTAAATAGTTAGTTTTAAAAGTAAAGTGAAGAGGAAAAGTAAGAAAAGAAGAGTAGATTCAGTTTTTAAGTGTTGAAGCTTTGATAAGAAAAGAGTAAGTAGTTAGTTTTAAAAGTAAAGTGAAGAAGAAAAATAAGAAAAGAAGAGTAGATTCAGTTTTTAAGTGTTGAAGCTTTGATAAGAAAAGAGTAAGTAGTTAGTTTTAAAAGTAAAGTGAAGAGGAAAAGTAAGAAAAATAAGAAAAGAAGAGTAGATTCATTTTTTAAGTGTTGAAGCTTTGATAAGAAAAGAATAAGTAGTTAGTTTTAAAAGTAAAGTGAAGAAGAAAAGTAAGAAAAGAAGAGTAGATTCAGTTTTTAAGTGTTGAAGCTTTGATAAGAAAAGAGTAAATAGTTAGTTTTAAAAGTAAAGTGAAGAAGAAAAGTAAGAAAAGAAGAGTAGATTCAGTTTTTAAGTGTTGAAGCTTTGATAAGAAAAGAGTAAGTAGTTAGTTTTAAAAGTAAAGTGAAGAGGAAAAGTAAGAAAAGAAGAGTAATTTCAGTTTTTAAGTGTTGAAGCTTTGATAAGAAAAGAGTAAGTAGTTAGTTTTCAAAGTAAAGTGAAGAAGAAAAATAAGAAAAGAAGAGTAATTTCAGTTTTTAAGTGTTGAAGCTTTGATAAGAAAAGAGTAAGTAGTTAGTTTTCAAAGTAAAGTGAAGAAGAAAAATAAGAAAAGAAGAGTAGATTCAGTTTTTAAGTGTTGAAGCTTTGATAAGAAAAGAGTAAATAGTTAGTTTTAAAAGTAAAGTGAAGAAGAAAAGTAAGAAAAGAAGAGTAGATTCATTTTTTAAGTATTGAAGCTTTGATAAGAAAAGAATAAGTAGTTAGTTTTAAAAGTAAAGTGAAGAAGAAAAGTAAGAAAAGAAGAGTAGATTCAGTTTTTAAGTGTTGAAGCTTTGATAAGAAAAGAGTAAGTAGTTAGTTTTAAAAGTAAAGTGAAGAAGAAAAATAAGAAAAGAAGAGTAGATTCATTTTTTAAGAATTGAAGCTTTGATAAGAAAAGAGTAAATAGTTAGTTTTAAAAGTAAAGTGAAGAAGAAAAGTAAGAAAAGAAGAGTAATTTCAGTTTTTAAGTGTTGAAGCTTTGATAAGAAAAGAGTAAGTAGTTAGTTTTAAAAGTAAAGTGAAGAGGAAAAGTAAGAAAAATAAGAAAAGAAGAGTAGATTCATTTTTTAAGTATTGAAGCTTTGATAAGAAAAGAGTAAGTAGTTAGTTTTAAAAGTAAAGTGAAGAAGAAAAGTAAGAAAAGAAGAGTAGATTCATTTTTTAAGTATTGAAGCTTTGATAAGAAAAGAGTAAGTAGTTAGTTTTAAAAGTAAAGTGAAGAAGAAAAGTAAGAAAAGAAGAGTAGATTCAGTTTTTAAGTATTGAAGCTTTGATAAGAAAAGAGTAAGTAGTTAGTTTTAAAAGTAAAGTGAAGAAGAAAAATAAGAAAAGAAGAGTAATTTCAGTTTTTAAGTGTTGAAGCTTTGATAAGAAAAGAGTAAGTAGTTAGTTTTAAAAGTAAAGTGAAGAAGAAAAATAAGAAAAGAAGAGTAATTTCAGTTTTTAAGTGTTGAAGCTTTGATAAGAAAAGAGTAAGTAGTTAGTTTTCAAAGTAAAGTGAAGAAGAAAAATAAGAAAAGAAGAGTAATTTCAGTTTTTAAGTGTTGAAGCTTTGATAAGAAAAGAGTAAATAGTTAGTTTTAAAAGTAAAGTGAAGAAGAAAAGTAAGAAAAGAAGAGTAGATTCATTTTTTAAGTATTGAAGCTTTGATAAGAAAAGAGTAAGTAGTTAGTTTTAAAAGTAAAGTGAAGAATAAAAGTAAGAAAAGAAGAGTAGATTCAGTTTTTAAGTGTTGAAGCTTTGATAAGAAAAGAGTAAGTAGTTAGTTTTCAAAGTAAAGTGAAGAAGAAAAATAAGAAAAGAAGAGTAGATTCAGTTTTTAAGTGTTGAAGCTTTGATAAGAAAAGAGTAAATAGTTAGTTTTAAAAGTAAAGTGAAGAAGAAAAGTAAGAAAAGAAGAGTAGATTCATTTTTTAAGTGTTGAAGCTTTGATAAGAAAAGAGTAAGTAGTTAGTTTTAAAAGTAAAGTGAAGAAGAAAAATAAGAAAAGAAGAGTAGATTCATTTTTTAAGTGTTGAAGCTTTGATAAGAAAAGAATAAGTAGTTAGTTTTAAAAGTAAAGTGAAGAAGAAAAATAAGAAAAGAAGAGTAATTTCAGTTTTTAAGTGTTGAAGCTTTGATAAGAAAAGAGTAAGTAGTTAGTTTTAAAAGTAAAGTGAAGAAGAAAAATAAGAAAAGAAGAGTAATTTCGGTTTTTAAGTATTGAAGCTTTGATAAGAAAAGAGTAAGTAGTTAGTTTTAAAAGTAAAGTGAAGAGGAAAAGTAAAAAAAGTAAGAAAAGAAGAGTAGATTCATTTTTTAAGTATTGAAGCTTTGATAAGAAAAGAGTAAGTAGTTAGTTTTAAAAGTAAAGTGAAGAAGAAAAATAAGAAAAGAAGAGTAGATTCATTTTTTAAGTATTGAAGCTTTGATAAGAAAAGAGTAAATAGTTAGTTTTAAAAGTAAAGTGAAGAATAAAAGTAAGAAAAGAAGTGTAGATTCAGTTTTTAAGTGTTGAAGCTTTGATAAGAAAAGAATAAGTAGTTAGTTTTAAAAGTAAAGTGAAGAGGAAAAGTAAGAAAAGTAAGAAAAGAAGAGTAGATTCATTTTTTAAGTGTTGAAGCTTTGATAAGAAAAGAGTAAGTAGTTAGTTTTAAAAGTAAAGTGAAGAGGAAAAGTAAGAAAAGTAAGAAAAGAAGAGTAATTTCATTTTTTAAGTGTTGAAGCTTTGATAAGAAAAGAGTAAGTAGTTAGTTTTAAAAGTAAAGTGAAGAATAAAAGTAAGAAAAGAAGAGTAATTTCATTTTTTAAGTGTTGAAGCTTTGATAAGAAAAGAGTAAGTAGTTAGTTTTAAAAGTAAAGTGAAGAAGAAAAATAAGAAAAGAAGAGTAGATTCATTTTTTAAGAATTGAAGCTTTGATAAGAAAAGAGTAAATAGTTAGTTTTAAAAGTAAAGTGAAGAAGAAAAATAAGAAAAGAAGAGTAGATTCAGTTTTTAAGTGTTGAAGCTTTGAAAAGAAAAGAGTAAGTAGTTAGTTTTAAAAGTAAAGTGAAGAAGAAAAGTAAGAAAAGAAGAGTAATTTCAGTTTTTAAGTGTTGAAGCTTTGATAAGAAAAGAGTAAGTAGTTAGTTTTAAAAGTAAAGTGAAGAGGAAAAGTAAGAAAAATAAGAAAAGAAGAGTAGATTCATTTTTTAAGTGTTGAAGCTTTGATAAGAAAAGAATAAATAGTTAGTTTTAAAAGTAAAGTGAAGAAGAAAAGTAAGAAAAGAAGAGTAGATTCATTTTTTAAGTATTGAAGCTTTGATAAGAAAAGAGTAAGTAGTTAGTTTTAAAAGTAAAGTGAAGAAGAAAAGTAAGAAAAGAAGAGTAGATTCATTTTTTAAGTATTGAAGCTTTGATAAGAAAAGAGTAAGTAGTTAGTTTTAAAAGTAAAGTGAAGAAGAAAAGTAAGAAAAGAAGAGTAGATTCAGTTTTTAAGTATTGAAGCTTTGATAAGAAAAGAGTAAGTAGTTAGTTTTAAAAGTAAAGTGAAGAAGAAAAATAAGAAAAGAAGAGTAATTTCAGTTTTTAAGTGTTGAAGCTTTGATAAGAAAAGAGTAAGTAGTTAGTTTTAAAAGTAAAGTGAAGAAGAAAAATTAGAAAAGAAGAGTAATTTCAGTTTTTAAGTGTTGAAGCTTTGATAAGAAAAGAGTAAATAGTTAGTTTTAAAAGTAAAGTGAAGAAGAAAAGTAAAAAAAGAAGAGTAGATTCAGTTTTTAAGTGTTGAAGCTTTGATAAGAAAAGAATAAGTAGTTAGTTTTAAAAGTAAAGTGAAGAAGAAAAGTAAGAAAAGAAGAGTAGATTCATTTTTTAAGTGTTGAAGCTTTGATAAGAAAAGAGTAAGTAGTTAGTTTTAAAAGCAAAGTGAAGAAGAAAAAGAAGAAAAGTAAGAAAAGAAGAGTAGATTCAGTTTTTAAGTGTTGAAGCTTTGATAAGAAAAGAGTAAGTAGTTAGTTTTAAAAGTAAAGTGAAGAGGAAAAGTAAGAAAAGAAGAGTAGATTCAGTTTTTAAGTATTGAAGCTTTGATAAGAAAAGAATAAATAGTTAGTTTTAAAAGTAAAGTGAAGAAGAAAAGTAAGAAAAGAAGAGTAGATTCATTTTTTAAGTGTTGAAGCTTTGATAAGAAAAGAGTAAGTAGTTAGTTTTAAAAGTAAAGTGAATAGGAAAAGTAAGAAAAGTAATAAAAGAAGAGTAGATTCATTTTTTAAGTATTGAAGCTTTGATAAGAAAAGAGTAAGTAGTTAGTTTTAAAAGTAAAGTGAAGAAGAAAAATAAGAAAAGAAGAGTAGATTCAGTTTTTAAGTGTTGAAGCTTTGATAAGAAAAGAGTAAGTAGTTAGTTTTAAAAGTAAAGTGAAGAGGAAAAGTAAGAAAAGAAGAGTAATTTCAGTTTTTAAGTGTTGAAGCTTTGATAAGAAAAGAGTAAGTAGTTAGTTTTAAAAGTAAAGTGAAGAAGAAAAATAAGAAAAGAAGAGTAATTTCAGTTTTTAAGTGTTGAAGCTTTGATAAGAAAAGAGTAAGTAGTTAGTTTTCAAAGTAAAGTGAAGAAGAAAAATAAGAAAAGAAGAGTAGATTCAGTTTTTAAGTGTTGAAGCTTTGATAAGAAAAGAGTAAATAGTTAGTTTTAAAAGTAAAGTGAAGAAGAAAAATAAGAAAAGAAGAGTAGATTCAGTTTTTAAGTGTTGAAGCTTTGATAAGAAAAGAGTAAGTAGTTAGTTTTAAAAGTAAAGTGAATAGGAAAAGTAAGAAAAGAAGAGTAATTTCAGTTTTTAAGTGTTGAAGCTTTGATAAGAAAAGAGTAAGTAGTTAGTTTTCAAAGTAAAGTGAAGAAGAAAAATAAGAAAAGAAGAGTAATTTCAGTTTTTAAGTGTTGAAGCTTTGATAAGAAAAGAGTAAGTAGTTAGTTTTCAAAGTAAAGTGAAGAAGAAAAATAAGAAAAGAAGAGTAGATTCAGTTTTTAAGTGTTGAAGCTTTGATAAGAAAAGAGTAAGTAGTTAGTTTTAAAAGTAAAGTGAAGAAGAAAAGTAAGAAAAGAAGAGTAGATTCATTTTTTAAGTATTGAAGCTTTGATAAGAAAAGAATAAGTAGTTAGTTTTAAAAGTAAAGTGAAGAATAAAAGTAAGAAAAGAAGAGTAGATTCAGTTTTTAAGTGTTGAAGCTTTGATAAGAAAAGAGTAAGTAGTTAGTTTTAAAAGTAAAGTGAAGAAGAAAAATAAGAAAAGAAGAGTAGATTCATTTTTTAAGAATTGAAGCTTTGATAAGAAAAGAGTAAATAGTTAGTTTTAAAAGTAAAGTGAAGAAGAAAAGTAAGAAAAGAAGAGTAATTTCAGTTTTTAAGTGTTGAAGCTTTGATAAGAAAAGAGTAAGTAGTTAGTTTTAAAAGTAAAGTGAAGAGGAAAAGTAAGAAAAATAAGAAAAGAAGAGTAGATTCATTTTTTAAGTGTTGAAGCTTTGATAAGAAAAGAATAAATAGTTAGTTTTAAAAGTAAAGTGAAGAAGAAAAGTAAGAAAAGAAGAGTAGATTCATTTTTTAAGTATTGAAGCTTTGATAAGAAAAGAGTAAGTAGTTAGTTTTAAAAGTAAAGTGAAGAAGAAAAGTAAGAAAAGAAGAGTAGATTCATTTTTTAAGTATTGAAGCTTTGATAAGAAAAGAGTAAGTAGTTAGTTTTAAAAGTAAAGTGAAGAGGAAAAGTAAGAAAAGTAAGAAAAGAAGAGTAGATTCATTTTTTAAGTATTGAAGCTTTGATAAGAAAAGAGTAAGTAGTTAGTTTTAAAAGTAAAGTGAAGAAGAAAAGTAAGAAAAGAAGAGTAGATTCATTTTTTAAGTATTGAAGCTTTGATAAGAAAAGAGTAAGTAGTTAGTTTTAAAAGTAAAGTGAAGAGGAAAAGTAAAAAAAGTAAGAAAAGAAGAGTAGATTCATTTTTTAAGTATTGAAGCTTTGATAAGAAAAGAGTAAGTAGTTAGTTTTAAAAGTAAAGTGAAGAAGAAAAATAAGAAAAGAAGAGTAGATTCATTTTTAAAGTATTGAAGCTTTGATAAGAAAAGAGTAAATAGTTAGTTTTAAAAGTAAAGTGAAGAATAAAAGTAAGAAAAGAAGTGTAGATTCAGTTTTTAAGTGTTGAAGCTTTGATAAGAAAAGAATAAGTAGTTAGTTTTAAAAGTAAAGTGAAGAGGAAAAGTAAGAAAAGTAAGAAAAGAAGAGTAGATTCATTTTTTAAGTGTTGAAGCTTTGATAAGAAAAGAGTAAGTAGTTAGTTTTAAAAGTAAAGTGAAGAGGAAAAGTAAGAAAAGTAAGAAAAGAAGAGTAATTTCATTTTTTAAGTGTTGAAGCTTTGATAAGAAAAGAGTAAGTAGTTAGTTTTAAAAGTAAAGTGAAGAATAAAAGTAAGAAAAGAAGAGTAATTTCATTTTTTAAGTGTTGAAGCTTTGATAAGAAAAGAATAAGTAGTTAGTTTTAAAAGTAAAGTGAAGAAGAAAAATAAGAAAAGAAGAGTAGATTCATTTTTTAAGAATTGAAGCTTTGATAAGAAAAGAGTAAATAGTTAGTTTTAAAAGTAAAGTGAAGAAGAAAAATAAGAAAAGAAGAGTAGATTCAGTTTTTAAGTGTTGAAGCTTTGATAAGAAAAGAGTAAGTAGTTAGTTTTAAAAGTAAAGTGAAGAAGAAAAGTAAAAAAAGAAGAGTAGATTCAGTTTTTAAGTGTTGAAGCTTTGATAAGAAAAGAATAAGTAGTTAGTTTTAAAAGTAAAGTGAAGAAGAAAAGTAAGAAAAGAAGAGTAGATTCATTTTTTAAGTGTTGAAGCTTTGATAAGAAAAGAGTAAGTAGTTAGTTTTAAAAGCAAAGTGAAGAAGAAAAAGAAGAAAAGTAAGAAAAGAAGAGTAGATTCAGTTTTTAAGTGTTGAAGCTTTGATAAGAAAAGAGTAAGTAGTTAGTTTTAAAAGTAAAGTGAAGAGGAAAAGTAAGAAAAGAAGAGTAGATTCAGTTTTTAAGTATTGAAGCTTTGATAAGAAAAGAATAAATAGTTAGTTTTAAAAGTAAAGTGAAGAATAAAAGTAAGAAAAGAAGAGTAATTTCATTTTTTAAGTGTTGAAGCTTTGATAAGAAAAGAGTAAGTAGTTAGTTTTAAAAGTAAAGTGAAGAAGAAAAATAAGAAAAGAAGAGTAGATTCATTTTTTAAGAATTGAAGCTTTGATAAGAAAAGAGTAAATAGTTAGTTTTAAAAGTAAAGTGAAGAAGAAAAATAAGAAAAGAAGAGTAGATTCAGTTTTTAAGTGTTGAAGCTTTGATAAGAAAAGAGTAAGTAGTTAGTTTTAAAAGTAAAGTGAAGAGGAAAAGTAAGAAAAGAAGAGTAATTTCAGTTTTTAAGTGTTGAAGCTTTGATAAGAAAAGAGTAAGTAGTTAGTTTTAAAAGTAAAGTGAAGAAGAAAAATAAGAAAAGAAGAGTAATTTCAGTTTTTAAGTGTTGAAGCTTTGATAAGAAAAGAGTAAGTAGTTAGTTTTCAAAGTAAAGTGAAGAAGAAAAATAAGAAAAGAAGAGTAGATTCATTTTTTAAGTATTGAAGCTTTGATAAGAAAAGAGTAAATAGTTAGTTTTAAAAGTAAAGTGAAGAAGAAAAGTAAGAAAAGAAGAGTAATTTCAGTTTTTAAGTGTTGAAGCTTTGATAAGAAAAGAGTAAGTAGTTAGTTTTAAAAGTAAAGTGAAGAGGAAAAGTAAGAAAAATAAGAAAAGAAGAGTAGATTCATTTTTTAAGTGTTGAAGCTTTGATAAGAAAAGAATAAATAGTTAGTTTTAAAAGTAAAGTGAAGAAGAAAAGTAAGAAAAGAAGAGTAGATTCATTTTTTAAGTATTGAAGCTTTGATAAGAAAAGAGTAAATAGTTAGTTTTAAAAGTAAAGTGAAGAATAAAAGTAAGAAAAGAAGAGTAGATTCAGTTTTTAAGTGTTGAAGCTTTGATAAGAAAAGAATAAGTAGTTAGTTTTAAAAGTAAAGTGAAGAGGAAAAGTAAAAAAAGTAAGAAAAGAAGAGTAGATTCATTTTTTAAGTATTGAAGCTTTGATAAGAAAAGAGTAAGTAGTTAGTTTTAAAAGTAAAGTGAAGAAGAAAAATAAGAAAAGAAGAGTAGATTCATTTTTTAAGTATTGAAGCTTTGATAAGAAAAGAGTAAATAGTTAGTTTTAAAAGTAAAGTGAAGAATAAAAGTAAGAAAAGAAGAGTAGATTCAGTTTTTAAGTGTTGAAGCTTTGATAAGAAAAGAATAAGTAGTTAGTTTTAAAAGTAAAGTGAAGAGGAAAAGTAAGAAAAGTAAGAAAAGAAGAGTAGATTCATTTTTTAAGTGTTGAAGCTTTGATAAGAAAAGAGTAAATAGTTAGTTTTAAAAGTAAAGTGAAGAGGAAAAGTAAGAAAAGAAGAGTAGATTCAGTTTTTAAGTGTTGAAGCTTTGATAAGAAAAGAGTAAGTAGTTAGTTTTAAAAGTAAAGTGAAGAAGAAAAATAAGAAAAGAAGAGTAGATTCAGTTTTTAAGTGTTGAAGCTTTGATAAGAAAAGAGTAAGTAGTTAGTTTTAAAAGTAAAGTGAAGAGGAAAAGTAAGAAAAATAAGAAAAGAAGAGTAGATTCATTTTTTAAGTGTTGAAGCTTTGATAAGAAAAGAATAAGTAGTTAGTTTTAAAAGTAAAGTGAAGAAGAAAAGTAAGAAAAGAAGAGTAGATTCAGTTTTTAAGTGTTGAAGCTTTGATAAGAAAAGAGTAAATAGTTAGTTTTAAAAGTAAAGTGAAGAAGAAAAGTAAGAAAAGAAGAGTAGATTCAGTTTTTAAGTGTTGAAGCTTTGATAAGAAAAGAGTAAGTAGTTAGTTTTAAAAGTAAAGTGAAGAGGAAAAGTAAGAAAAGAAGAGTAATTTCAGTTTTTAAGTGTTGAAGCTTTGATAAGAAAAGAGTAAGTAGTTAGTTTTCAAAGTAAAGTGAAGAAGAAAAATAAGAAAAGAAGAGTAATTTCAGTTTTTAAGTGTTGAAGCTTTGATAAGAAAAGAGTAAGTAGTTAGTTTTCAAAGTAAAGTGAAGAAGAAAAATAAGAAAAGAAGAGTAGATTCAGTTTTTAAGTGTTGAAGCTTTGATAAGAAAAGAGTAAATAGTTAGTTTTAAAAGTAAAGTGAAGAAGAAAAGTAAGAAAAGAAGAGTAGATTCATTTTTTAAGTATTGAAGCTTTGATAAGAAAAGAATAAGTAGTTAGTTTTAAAAGTAAAGTGAAGAAGAAAAGTAAGAAAAGAAGAGTAGATTCAGTTTTTAAGTGTTGAAGCTTTGATAAGAAAAGAGTAAGTAGTTAGTTTTAAAAGTAAAGTGAAGAAGAAAAATAAGAAAAGAAGAGTAGATTCATTTTTTAAGAATTGAAGCTTTGATAAGAAAAGAGTAAATAGTTAGTTTTAAAAGTAAAGTGAAGAAGAAAAGTAAGAAAAGAAGAGTAATTTCAGTTTTTAAGTGTTGAAGCTTTGATAAGAAAAGAGTAAGTAGTTAGTTTTAAAAGTAAAGTGAAGAGGAAAAGTAAGAAAAATAAGAAAAGAAGAGTAGATTCATTTTTTAAGTATTGAAGCTTTGATAAGAAAAGAGTAAGTAGTTAGTTTTAAAAGTAAAGTGAAGAAGAAAAGTAAGAAAAGAAGAGTAGATTCATTTTTTAAGTATTGAAGCTTTGATAAGAAAAGAGTAAGTAGTTAGTTTTAAAAGTAAAGTGAAGAAGAAAAGTAAGAAAAGAAGAGTAGATTCAGTTTTTAAGTATTGAAGCTTTGATAAGAAAAGAGTAAGTAGTTAGTTTTAAAAGTAAAGTGAAGAAGAAAAATAAGAAAAGAAGAGTAATTTCAGTTTTTAAGTGTTGAAGCTTTGATAAGAAAAGAGTAAGTAGTTAGTTTTAAAAGTAAAGTGAAGAAGAAAAATAAGAAAAGAAGAGTAATTTCAGTTTTTAAGTGTTGAAGCTTTGATAAGAAAAGAGTAAGTAGTTAGTTTTCAAAGTAAAGTGAAGAAGAAAAATAAGAAAAGAAGAGTAATTTCAGTTTTTAAGTGTTGAAGCTTTGATAAGAAAAGAGTAAATAGTTAGTTTTAAAAGTAAAGTGAAGAAGAAAAGTAAGAAAAGAAGAGTAGATTCATTTTTTAAGTATTGAAGCTTTGATAAGAAAAGAGTAAGTAGTTAGTTTTAAAAGTAAAGTGAAGAATAAAAGTAAGAAAAGAAGAGTAGATTCAGTTTTTAAGTGTTGAAGCTTTGATAAGAAAAGAGTAAGTAGTTAGTTTTCAAAGTAAAGTGAAGAAGAAAAATAAGAAAAGAAGAGTAGATTCAGTTTTTAAGTGTTGAAGCTTTGATAAGAAAAGAGTAAATAGTTAGTTTTAAAAGTAAAGTGAAGAAGAAAAGTAAGAAAAGAAGAGTAGATTCAT
The DNA here is from genome assembly GCA_946699065.1 of Loxodes magnus. NCBI lineage: Eukaryota > Ciliophora > Karyorelictea > Loxodida > Loxodidae > Loxodes > Loxodes magnus. The sequence goes on along the minus strand of CAMPDV010003289.1, from coordinate 28,519 downwards.
TTTTTAAGTGTTGAAGCTTTGATAAGAAAAGAGTAAGTAGTTAGTTTTAAAAGTAAAGTGAAGAAGAAAAATAAGAAAAGAAGAGTAGATTCAGTTTTTAAGTGTTGAAGCTTTGATAAGAAAAGAATAAGTAGTTAGTTTTAAAAGTAAAGTGAAGAAGAAAAATAAGAAAAGAAGAGTAATTTCAGTTTTTAAGTGTTGAAGCTTTGATAAGAAAAGAGTAAGTAGTTAGTTTTAAAAGTAAAGTGAAGAAGAAAAATAAGAAAAGAAGAGTAATTTCGGTTTTTAAGTATTGAAGCTTTGATAAGAAAAGAGTAAGTAGTTAGTTTTAAAAGTAAAGTGAAGAGGAAAAGTAAAAAAAGTAAGAAAAGAAGAGTAGATTCATTTTTTAAGTATTGAAGCTTTGATAAGAAAAGAGTAAGTAGTTAGTTTTAAAAGTAAAGTGAAGAAGAAAAATAAGAAAAGAAGAGTAGATTCATTTTTTAAGTATTGAAGCTTTGATAAGAAAAGAGTAAATAGTTAGTTTTAAAAGTAAAGTGAAGAATAAAAGTAAGAAAAGAAGTGTAGATTCAGTTTTTAAGTGTTGAAGCTTTGATAAGAAAAGAATAAGTAGTTAGTTTTAAAAGTAAAGTGAAGAGGAAAAGTAAGAAAAGTAAGAAAAGAAGAGTAGATTCATTTTTTAAGTGTTGAAGCTTTGATAAGAAAAGAGTAAGTAGTTAGTTTTAAAAGTAAAGTGAAGAGGAAAAGTAAGAAAAGTAAGAAAAGAAGAGTAATTTCATTTTTTAAGTGTTGAAGCTTTGATAAGAAAAGAGTAAGTAGTTAGTTTTAAAAGTAAAGTGAAGAATAAAAGTAAGAAAAGAAGAGTAATTTCATTTTTTAAGTGTTGAAGCTTTGATAAGAAAAGAGTAAGTAGTTAGTTTTAAAAGTAAAGTGAAGAAGAAAAATAAGAAAAGAAGAGTAGATTCATTTTTTAAGAATTGAAGCTTTGATAAGAAAAGAGTAAATAGTTAGTTTTAAAAGTAAAGTGAAGAAGAAAAATAAGAAAAGAAGAGTAGATTCAGTTTTTAAGTGTTGAAGCTTTGAAAAGAAAAGAGTAAGTAGTTAGTTTTAAAAGTAAAGTGAAGAAGAAAAGTAAGAAAAGAAGAGTAATTTCAGTTTTTAAGTGTTGAAGCTTTGATAAGAAAAGAGTAAGTAGTTAGTTTTAAAAGTAAAGTGAAGAGGAAAAGTAAGAAAAATAAGAAAAGAAGAGTAGATTCATTTTTTAAGTGTTGAAGCTTTGATAAGAAAAGAATAAGTAGTTAGTTTTAAAAGTAAAGTGAAGAAGAAAAATAAGAAAAGAAGAGTAGATTCAGTTTTTAAGTATTGAAGCTTTGATAAGAAAAGAGTAAGTAGTTAGTTTTAAAAGTAAAGTGAAGAAGAAAAATAAGAAAAGAAGAGTAATTTCAGTTTTTAAGTGTTGAAGCTTTGATAAGAAAAGAGTAAGTAGTTAGTTTTAAAAGTAAAGTGAAGAAGAAAAATTAGAAAAGAAGAGTAATTTCAGTTTTTAAGTGTTGAAGCTTTGATAAGAAAAGAGTAAATAGTTAGTTTTAAAAGTAAAGTGAAGAAGAAAAGTAAAAAAAGAAGAGTAGATTCAGTTTTTAAGTGTTGAAGCTTTGATAAGAAAAGAATAAGTAGTTAGTTTTAAAAGTAAAGTGAAGAAGAAAAGTAAGAAAAGAAGAGTAGATTCATTTTTTAAGTGTTGAAGCTTTGATAAGAAAAGAGTAAGTAGTTAGTTTTAAAAGCAAAGTGAAGAAGAAAAAGAAGAAAAGTAAGAAAAGAAGAGTAGATTCAGTTTTTAAGTGTTGAAGCTTTGATAAGAAAAGAGTAAGTAGTTAGTTTTAAAAGTAAAGTGAAGAGGAAAAGTAAGAAAAGAAGAGTAGATTCAGTTTTTAAGTATTGAAGCTTTGATAAGAAAAGAATAAATAGTTAGTTTTAAAAGTAAAGTGAAGAAGAAAAGTAAGAAAAGAAGAGTAGATTCATTTTTTAAGTGTTGAAGCTTTGATAAGAAAAGAGTAAGTAGTTAGTTTTAAAAGTAAAGTGAATAGGAAAAGTAAGAAAAGTAATAAAAGAAGAGTAGATTCATTTTTTAAGTATTGAAGCTTTGATAAGAAAAGAGTAAGTAGTTAGTTTTAAAAGTAAAGTGAAGAAGAAAAATAAGAAAAGAAGAGTAGATTCAGTTTTTAAGTGTTGAAGCTTTGATAAGAAAAGAGTAAGTAGTTAGTTTTAAAAGTAAAGTGAAGAGGAAAAGTAAGAAAAGAAGAGTAATTTCAGTTTTTAAGTGTTGAAGCTTTGATAAGAAAAGAGTAAGTAGTTAGTTTTAAAAGTAAAGTGAAGAAGAAAAATAAGAAAAGAAGAGTAATTTCAGTTTTTAAGTGTTGAAGCTTTGATAAGAAAAGAGTAAGTAGTTAGTTTTCAAAGTAAAGTGAAGAAGAAAAATAAGAAAAGAAGAGTAGATTCAGTTTTTAAGTGTTGAAGCTTTGATAAGAAAAGAGTAAATAGTTAGTTTTAAAAGTAAAGTGAAGAAGAAAAATAAGAAAAGAAGAGTAGATTCAGTTTTTAAGTGTTGAAGCTTTGATAAGAAAAGAGTAAGTAGTTAGTTTTAAAAGTAAAGTGAATAGGAAAAGTAAGAAAAGAAGAGTAATTTCAGTTTTTAAGTGTTGAAGCTTTGATAAGAAAAGAGTAAGTAGTTAGTTTTCAAAGTAAAGTGAAGAAGAAAAATAAGAAAAGAAGAGTAATTTCAGTTTTTAAGTGTTGAAGCTTTGATAAGAAAAGAGTAAGTAGTTAGTTTTCAAAGTAAAGTGAAGAAGAAAAGTAAGAAAAGAAGAGTAGATTCAGTTTTTAAGTGTTGAAGCTTTGATAAGAAAAGAGTAAATAGTTAGTTTTAAAAGTAAAGTGAAGAAGAAAAGTAAGAAAAGAAGAGTAGATTCATTTTTTAAGTATTGAAGCTTTGATAAGAAAAGAATAAGTAGTTAGTTTTAAAAGTAAAGTGAAGAATAAAAGTAAGAAAAGAAGAGTAGATTCAGTTTTTAAGTGTTGAAGCTTTGATAAGAAAAGAGTAAGTAGTTAGTTTTAAAAGTAAAGTGAAGAAGAAAAATAAGAAAAGAAGAGTAGATTCATTTTTTAAGAATTGAAGCTTTGATAAGAAAAGAGTAAATAGTTAGTTTTAAAAGTAAAGTGAAGAAGAAAAGTAAGAAAAGAAGAGTAATTTCAGTTTTTAAGTGTTGAAGCTTTGATAAGAAAAGAGTAAGTAGTTAGTTTTAAAAGTAAAGTGAAGAGGAAAAGTAAGAAAAATAAGAAAAGAAGAGTAGATTCATTTTTTAAGTGTTGAAGCTTTGATAAGAAAAGAATAAATAGTTAGTTTTAAAAGTAAAGTGAAGAAGAAAAGTAAGAAAAGAAGAGTAGATTCATTTTTTAAGTATTGAAGCTTTGATAAGAAAAGAGTAAGTAGTTAGTTTTAAAAGTAAAGTGAAGAAGAAAAGTAAGAAAAGAAGAGTAGATTCATTTTTTAAGTATTGAAGCTTTGATAAGAAAAGAGTAAGTAGTTAGTTTTAAAAGTAAAGTGAAGAAGAAAAGTAAGAAAAGAAGAGTAGATTCAGTTTTTAAGTATTGAAGCTTTGATAAGAAAAGAGTAAGTAGTTAGTTTTAAAAGTAAAGTGAAGAAGAAAAATAAGAAAAGAAGAGTAGATTCATTTTTTAAGTATTGAAGCTTTGATAAGAAAAGAGTAAGTAGTTAGTTTTAAAAGTAAAGTGAAGAAGAAAAATAAGAAAAGAAGAGTAGATTCAGTTTTTAAGTGTTGAAGCTTTGATAAGAAAAGAGTAAGTAGTTAGTTTTAAAAGTAAAGTGAAGAGGAAAAGTAAGAAAAGAAGAGTAATTTCAGTTTTTAAGTGTTGAAGCTTTGATAAGAAAAGAGTAAGTAGTTAGTTTTAAAAGTAAAGTGAAGAAGAAAAATAAGAAAAGAAGAGTAGATTCATTTTTTAAGTGTTGAAGCTTTGATAAGAAAAGAGTAAGTAGTTAGTTTTAAAAGTAAAGTGAATAGGAAAAGTAAGAAAAGTAAGAAAAGAAGAGTAGATTCATTTTTTAAGTATTGAAGCTTTGATAAGAAAAGAGTAAGTAGTTAGTTTTAAAAGTAAAGTGAAGAAGAAAAATAAGAAAAGAAGAGTAGATTCATTTTTTAAGTATTGAAGCTTTGATAAGAAAAGAGTAAGTAGTTAGTTTTAAAAGTAAAGTGAAGAAGAAAAGTAAGAAAAGAAGAGTAGATTCATTTTTTAAGTATTGAAGCTTTGATAAGAAAAGAGTAAGTAGTTAGTTTTAAAAGTAAAGTGAAGAAGAAAAGTAAGAAAAGAAGAGTAGATTCAGTTTTTAAGTATTGAAGCTTTGATAAGAAAAGAGTAAGTAGTTAGTTTTAAAAGTAAAGTGAAGAAGAAAAGTAAGAAAAGAAGAGTAGATTCATTTTTTAAGTATTGAAGCTTTGATAAGAAAAGAGTAAGTAGTTAGTTTTAAAAGTAAAGTGAAGAAGAAAAGTAAGAAAAGAAGAGTAGATTCAGTTTTTAAGTATTGAAGCTTTGATAAGAAAAGAGTAAGTAGTTAGTTTTAAAAGTAAAGTGAAGAAGAAAAATAAGAAAAGAAGAGTAATTTCAGTTTTTAAGTATTGAAGCTTTGATAAGAAAAGAGTAAGTAGTTAGTTTTAAAAGTAAAGTGAAGAGGAAAAGTAAAAAAAGTAAGAAAAGAAGAGTAGATTCATTTTTTAAGTATTGAAGCTTTGATAAGAAAAGAGTAAGTAGTTAGTTTTAAAAGTAAAGTGAAGAAGAAAAATAAGAAAAGAAGAGTAGATTCATTTTTTAAGTATTGAAGCTTTGATAAGAAAAGAGTAAATAGTTAGTTTTAAAAGTAAAGTGAAGAATAAAAGTAAGAAAAGAAGAGTAGATTCATTTTTTAAGTATTGAAGCTTTGATAAGAAAAGAGTAAGTAGTTAGTTTTAAAAGTAAAGTGAAGAAGAAAAGTAAGAAAAGAAGAGTAATTTCAGTTTTTAAGTGTTGAAGCTTTGATAAGAAAAGAGTAAGTAGTTAGTTTTCAAAGTAAAGTGAAGAAGAAAAATAAGAAAAGAAGAGTAGATTCATTTTTTAAGTATTGAAGCTTTGATAAGAAAAGAGTAAGTAGTTAGTTTTAAAAGTAAAGTGAAGAAGAAAAGTAAGAAAAGAAGAGTAGATTCAGTTTTTAAGTATTGAAGCTTTGATAAGAAAAGAGTAAGTAGTTAGTTTTAAAAGTAAAGTGAAGAGGAAAAGTAAGAAAAGAAGAGTAATTTCAGTTTTTAAGTGTTGAAGCTTTGATAAGAAAAGAGTAAGTAGTTAGTTTTCAAAGTAAAGTGAAGAAGAAAAATAAGAAAAGAAGAGTAGATTCATTTTTTAAGTATTGAAGCTTTGATAAGAAAAGAGTAAGTAGTTAGTTTTAAAAGTAAAGTGAAGAAGAAAAGTAAGAAAAGAAGAGTAGATTCAGTTTTTAAGTATTGAAGCTTTGATAAGAAAAGAGTAAGTAGTTAGTTTTAAAAGTAAAGTGAAGAGGAAAAGTAAGAAAAGAAGAGTAATTTCAGTTTTTAAGTGTTGAAGCTTTGATAAGAAAAGAGTAAGTAGTTAGTTTTAAAAGTAAAGTGAAGAAGAAAAATAAGAAAAGAAGAGTAGATTCATTTTTTAAGTATTGAAGCTTTGATAAGAAAAGAGTAAATAGTTAGTTTTAAAAGTAAAGTGAAGAATAAAAGTAAGAAAAGAAGAGTAGATTCATTTTTTAAGTATTGAAGCTTTGATAAGAAAAGAGTAAGTAGTTAGTTTTAAAAGTAAAGTGAAGAAGAAAAGTAAGAAAAGAAGAGTAATTTCAGTTTTTAAGTGTTGAAGCTTTGATAAGAAAAGAGTAAGTAGTTAGTTTTCAAAGTAAAGTGAAGAAGAAAAATAAGAAAAGAAGAGTAGATTCATTTTTTAAGTATTGAAGCTTTGATAAGAAAAGAGTAAGTAGTTAGTTTTAAAAGTAAAGTGAAGAAGAAAAGTAAGAAAAGAAGAGTAGATTCAGTTTTTAAGTATTGAAGCTTTGATAAGAAAAGAGTAAGTAGTTAGTTTTAAAAGTAAAGTGAAGAGGAAAAGTAAGAAAAGAAGAGTAATTTCAGTTTTTAAGTGTTGAAGCTTTGATAAGAAAAGAGTAAGTAGTTAGTTTTCAAAGTAAAGTGAAGAAGAAAAATAAGAAAAGAAGAGTAATTTCAGTTTTTAAGTGTTGAAGCTTTGATAAGAAAAGAGTAAGTAGTTAGTTTTAAAAGTAAAGTGAAGAATAAAAGTAAGAAAAGAAGAGTAGATTCAGTTTTTAAGTGTTGAAGCTTTGATAAGAAAAGAGTAAGTAGTTAGTTTTAAAAGTAAAGTGAAGAGGAAAAATAAGAAAAGTAAGAGTAGATTCAGTTTTTAAGTGTTGAAGCTTTGATAAGAAAAGAGTAAATAGTTAGTTTTAAAAGTAAAGTGAAGAAGAAAAATAAGAAAAGAAGAGTAGATTCAGTTTTTAAGTGTTGAAGCTTTGATAAGAAAAGAGTAAATAGTTAGTTTTAAAAGTAAAGTGAAGAATAAAAGTAAGAAAAGAAGAGTAATTTCAGTTTTTAAGTGTTGAAGCTTTGATAAGAAAAGAGTAAGTAGTTAGTTTTAAAAGTAAAGTGAAGAAGAAAAATAAGAAAAGAAGAGTAGATTCAGTTTTTAAGTGTTGAAGCTTTGATAAGAAAAGAGTAAGTAGTTAGTTTTAAAAGTAAAGTGAAGAGGAAAAGTAAAAAAAGTAAGAGTAGATTCATTTTTTAAGTATTGAAGCTTTGATAAGAAAAGAGTAAGTAGTTAGTTTTAAAAGTAAAGTGAAGAAGAAAAATAAGAAAAGAAGAGTAGATTCAGTTTTTAAGTGTTGAAGCTTTGATAAGAAAAGAATAAGTAGTTAGTTTTAAAAGTAAAGTGAAGAAGAAAAATAAGAAAAGAAGAGTAGATTCAGTTTTTAAGTGTTGAAGCTTTGATAAGAAAAGAGTAAGTAGTTAGTTTTAAAAGTAAAGTGAAGAAGAAAAATAAGAAAAGAAGAGTAGATTCATTTTTTAAGTATTGAAGCTTTGATAAGAAAAGAGTAAGTAGTTAGTTTTAAAAGTAAAGTGAAGAGGAAAAGTAAAAAAAGTAAGAAAAGAAGAGTAATTTCTTTTTTTAAGTGTTGAAGCTTTGATAAGAAAAGAGTAAGTAGTTAGTTTTAAAAGTAAAGTGAAGAGGAAAAGTAAGAAAAGTAAGAAAAGAAGAGTAGATTCATTTTTTAAGTATTGAAGCTTTGATAAGAAAAGAGTAAATAGTTAGTTTTAAAAGTAAAGTGAAGAATAAAAGTAAGAAAAGAAGAGTAGATTCAGTTTTTAAGTGTTGAAGCTTTGATAAGAAAAGAATAAGTAGTTAGTTTTAAAAGTAAAGTGAAGAGGAAAAGTAAGAAAAGTAAGAAAAGAAGAGTAGATTCATTTTTTAAGTGTTGAAGCTTTGATAAGAAAAGAGTAAGTAGTTAGTTTTAAAAGTAAAGTGAAGAGGAAAAGTAAGAAAAGTAAGAAAAGAAGAGTAATTTCATTTTTTAAGTGTTGAAGCTTTGATAAGAAAAGAGTAAGTAGTTAGTTTTAAAAGTAAAGTGAAGAGGAAAAGTAAGAAAAGAAGAGTAGATTCAGTTTTTAAGTGTTGAAGCTTTGATAAGAAAAGAATAAGTAGTTAGTTTTAAAAGTAAAGTGAAGAATAAAAGTAAGAAAAGAAGAGTAATTTCATTTTTTAAGTGTTGAAGCTTTGATAAGAAAAGAGTAAGTAGTTAGTTTTAAAAGTAAAGTGAAGAAGAAAAATAAGAAAAGAAGAGTAGATTCATTTTTTAAGAATTGAAGCTTTGATAAGAAAAGAGTAAATAGTTAGTTTTAAAAGTAAAGTGAAGAAGAAAAATAAGAAAAGAAGAGTAATTTCAGTTTTTAAGTGTTGAAGCTTTGATAAGAAAAGAGTAAGTAGTTAGTTTTAAAAGTAAAGTGAAGAGGAAAAGTAAGAAAAATAAGAAAAGAAGAGTAGATTCATTTTTTAAGTGTTGAAGCTTTGATAAGAAAAGAATAAATAGTTAGTTTTAAAAGTAAAGTGAAGAAGAAAAGTAAGAAAAGAAGAGTAGATTCATTTTTTAAGTATTGAAGCTTTGATAAGAAAAGAGTAAGTAGTTAGTTTTAAAAGTAAAGTGAAGAAGAAAAGTAAGAAAAGAAGAGTAGATTCAGTTTTTAAGTATTGAAGCTTTGATAAGAAAAGAGTAAGTAGTTAGTTTTAAAAGTAAAGTGAAGAAGAAAAATAAGAAAAGAAGAGTAATTTCAGTTTTTAAGTGTTGAAGCTTTGATAAGAAAAGAGTAAGTAGTTAGTTTTCAAAGTAAAGTGAAGAAGAAAAATAAGAAAAGAAGAGTAGATTCATTTTTTAAGTGTTGAAGCTTTGATAAGAAAAGAGTAAGTAGTTAGTTTTAAAAGTAAAGTGAAGAAGAAAAATAAGAAAAGAAGAGTAGATTCATTTTTTAAGTATTGAAGCTTTGATAAGAAAAGAGTAAGTAGTTAGTTTTAAAAGTAAAGTGAAGAAGAAAAATAAGAAAAGAAGAGTAGATTCATTTTTTAAGTATTGAAGCTTTGATAAGAAAAGAGTAAATAGTTAGTTTTAAAAGTAAAGTGAAGAATAAAAGTAAGAAAAGAAGAGTAGATTCATTTTCAAAGTGTTGAAGCTTTGATAAGAAAAGAGTAAGTAGTTAGTTTTAAAAGTAAAGTGAAGAAGAAAGATAAGAAAAAGTAAGAAAAGAAGAGTAGATTCATTTTTTAAGTATTGAAGCTTTGATAAGAAAAGAGTAAGTAGTTAGTTTTAAAAGTAAAGTGAAGAATAAAAGTAAGAAAAGAAGAGTAGATTCATTTTTTAAGTGTTGAAGCTTTGATAAGAAAAGAGTAAGTAGTTAGTTTTAAAAGTAAAGTGAAGAAGAAAAGTAAGAAAAGAAGAGTAGATTCATTTTTTAAGTATTGAAGCTTTGATAAGAAAAGAGTAAATAGTTAGTTTTAAAAGTAAAGTGAAGAAGAAAAGTAAGAAAAGAAGAGTAGATTCAGTTTTTAAGTGTTGAAGCTTTGATAAGAAAAGAGTAAGTAGTTAGTTTTAAAAGTAAAGTGAAGAAGAAAAGTAAGAAAAGAAGAGTAGATTCATTTTTTAAGTGTTGAAGCTTTGATAAGAAAAGAGTAAGTAGTTAGTTTTAAAAGTAAAGTGAAGAAGAAAAATAAGAAAAGAAGAGTAGATTCAGTTTTTAAGTGTTGAAGCTTTGATAAGAAAAGAGTAAGTAGTTAGTTTTAAAAGTAAAGTGAAGAGGAAAAGTAAAAAAAGTAAGAGTAGATTCATTTTTTAAGTATTGAAGCTTTGATAAGAAAAGAGTAAGTAGTTAGTTTTAAAAGTAAAGTGAAGAAGAAAAATAAGAAAAGAAGAGTAGATTCAGTTTTTAAGTGTTGAAGCTTTGATAAGAAAAGAATAAGTAGTTAGTTTTAAAAGTAAAGTGAAGAAGAAAAATAAGAAAAGAAGAGTAATTTCAGTTTTTAAGTGTTGAAGCTTTGATAAGAAAAGAGTAAGTAGTTAGTTTTAAAAGTAAAGTGAAGAAGAAAAATAAGAAAAGAAGAGTAGATTCATTTTTTAAGTATTGAAGCTTTGATAAGAAAAGAGTAAGTAGTTAGTTTTAAAAGTAAAGTGAAGAGGAAAAGTAAAAAAAGTAAGAAAAGAAGAGTAATTTCTGTTTTTAAGTGTTGAAGCTTTGATAAGAAAAGAGTAAGTAGTTAGTTTTAAAAGTAAAGTGAAGAGGAAAAGTAAGAAAAGTAAGAAAAGAAGAGTAGATTCATTTTTTAAGTATTGAAGCTTTGATAAGAAAAGAGTAAGTAGTTAGTTTTAAAAGTAAAGTGAAGAATAAAAGTAAGAAAAGAAGAGTAATTTCATTTTTTAAGTGTTGAAGCTTTGATAAGAAAAGAATAAGTAGTTAGTTTTAAAAGTAAAGTGAAGAGGAAAAGTAAGAAAAGTAAGAAAAGAAGAGTAGATTCATTTTTTAAGTGTTGAAGCTTTGATAAGAAAAGAGTAAGTAGTTAGTTTTAAAAGTAAAGTGAAGAGGAAAAGTAAGAAAAGTAAGAAAAGAAGAGTAGATTCAGTTTTTAAGTATTGAAGCTTTGATAAGAAAAGAGTAAGTAGTTAGTTTTAAAAGTAAAGTGAAGAAGAAAAATAAGAAAAGAAGAGTAATTTCAGTTTTTAAGTGTTGAAGCTTTGATAAGAAAAGAGTAAGTAGTTAGTTTTCAAAGTAAAGTGAAGAAGAAAAATAAGAAAAGAAGAGTAGATTCAGTTTTTAAGTGTTGAAGCTTTGATAAGAAAAGAGTAAATAGTTAGTTTTAAAAGTAAAGTGAAGAAGAAAAATAAGAAAAGAAGAGTAGATTCAGTTTTTAAGTGTTGAAGCTTTGATAAGAAAAGAGTAAGTAGTTAGTTTTAAAAGTAAAGTGAAGAAGAAAAGTAAGAAAAGAAGAGTAGATTCAGTTTTTAAGTGTTGAAGCTTTGATAAGAAAAGAGTAAATAGTTAGTTTTAAAAGTAAAGTGAAGAAGAAAAGTAAGAAAAGAAGAGTAGATTCATTTTTTAAGTGTTGAAGCTTTGATAAGAAAAGAGTAAGTAGTTAGTTTTAAAAGTAAAGTGAAGAAGAAAAGTAAGAAAAGAAGAGTAATTTCTGTTTTTAAGTGTTGAAGCTTTGATAAGAAAAGAGTAAGTAGTTAGTTTTAAAAGTAAAGTGAAGAGGAAAAGTAAGAAAAGAAGAGTAGATTCATTTTTTAAGTGTTGAAGCTTTGATAAGAAAAGAGTAAGTAGTTAGTTTTAAAAGTAAAGTGAAGAAGAAAAATAAGAAAAGAAGAGTAGATTCAGTTTTTAAGTGTTGAAGCTTTGATAAGAAAAGAATAAGTAGTTAGTTTTAAAAGTAAAGTGAAGAAGAAAAATAAGAAAAGAAGAGTAATTTCAGTTTTTAAGTGTTGAAGCTTTGATAAGAAAAGAGTAAGTAGTTAGTTTTAAAAGTAAAGTGAAGAAGAAAAATAAGAAAAGAAGAGTAGATTCATTTTTTAAGTATTGAAGCTTTGATAAGAAAAGAGTAAGTAGTTAGTTTTAAAAGTAAAGTGAAGAGGAAAAGTAAAAAAAGTAAGAAAAGAAGAGTAATTTCTGTTTTTAAGTGTTGAAGCTTTGATAAGAAAAGAGTAAGTAGTTAGTTTTAAAAGTAAAGTGAAGAGGAAAAGTAAGAAAAGTAAGAAAAGAAGAGTAGATTCATTTTTTAAGTATTGAAGCTTTGATAAGAAAAGAGTAAATAGTTAGTTTTAAAAGTAAAGTGAAGAATAAAAGTAAGAAAAGAAGAGTAGATTCAGTTTTTAAGTGTTGAAGCTTTGATAAGAAAAGAATAAGTAGTTAGTTTTAAAAGTAAAGTGAAGAGGAAAAGTAAGAAAAGTAAGAAAAGAAGAGTAGATTCATTTTTTAAGTGTTGAAGCTTTGATAAGAAAAGAGTAAGTAGTTAGTTTTAAAAGTAAAGTGAAGAGGAAAAGTAAGAAAAGTAAGAAAAGAAGAGTAATTTCAGTTTTTAAGTGTTGAAGCTTTGATAAGAAAAGAGTAAGTAGTTAGTTTTAAAAGTAAAGTGAAGAAGAAAAATAAGAAAAGAAGAGTAGATTCATTTGTTAAGTGTTGAAGCTTTGATAAGAAAAGAATAAGTAGTTAGTTTTAAAAGTAAAGTGAAGAAGAAAAATAAGAAAAGAAGAGTAGATTCAGTTTTTAAGTGTTGAAGCTTTGATAAGAAAAGAGTAAGTAGTTAGTTTTCAAAGTAAAGTGAAGAAAAAAAGTAAGAAAAGAAGAGTAGATTCATTTTTTAAGTGTTGAAGCTTTGATAAAAAAAGAGTAAGTAGTTAGTTTTAAAAGTAAAGTGAAGAGGAAAAGTAAGAAAAGTAATAAAAGAAGAGTAGATTCATTTTTTAAGTGTTGAAGCTTTGATAAGAAAAGAGTAAGTAGTTAGTTTTAAAAGTAAAGTGAAGAAGAAAAGTAAGAAAAGAAGAGTAGATTCAGTTTTTAAGTGTTGAAGCTTTGATAAGAAAAGAGTAAGTAGTTAGTTTTAAAAGTAAAGTGAAGAAGAAAAGTAAGAAAAGAAGAGTAGATTCATTTTTTAAGTGTTGAAGCTTTGATAAGAAAAGAGTAAGTAGTTAGTTTTAAAAGTAAAGTGAAGAAGAAAAGTAAGAAAAGAAGAGTAGATTCATTTTTTAAGTGTTGAAGCTTTGAAAAGAAAAGAATAAGTAGTTAGTTTTAAAAGTAAAGTGAAGAAGAAAAGTAAGAAAAGAAGAGTAGATTCATTTTTTAAGTATTGAAGCTTTGATAAGAAAAGAGTAAGTAGTTAGTTTTAAAAGTAAAGTGAAGAAGAAAAATAAGAAGAGAAGAGTAATTTCAGTTTTTAAGTATTGAAGCTTTGATAAGAAAAGAGTAAGTAGTTAGTTTTAAAAGTAAAGTGAAGAAGAAAAATAAGAAAAGAAGAGTAGATTCATTTTTTAAGTGTTGAAGCTTTGATAAGAAAGAGTAAATAGTTAGTTTTAAAAGTAAAGTGAAGAAGAAAAATAAGAAAAGAAGAGTAATTTCAGTTTTTAAGTGTTGAAGCTTTGATAAGAAAAGAGTAAGTAGTTAGTTTTAAAAGTAAAGTGAAGAATAAAAGTAAGAAAAGAAGAGTAGATTCATTTTTTAAGTGTTGAAGCTTTGATAAGAAAAGAGTAAGTAGTTAGTTTTAAAAGTAAAGTGAAGAAGAAAAGTAAGAAAAGAAGAGTAGATTCATTTTTTAAGTATTGAAGCTTTGATAAAAAAAGAGTAAATAGTTAGTTTTAAAAGTAAAGTGAAGAAGAAAAGTAAGAAAAGAAGAGTAGATTCAGTTTTTAAGTGTTGAAGCTTTGATAAGAAAAGAGTAAGTAGTTAGTTTTAAAAGTAAAGTGAAGAAGAAAAGTAAGAAAAGAAGAGTAGATTCATTTTTTAAGTGTTGAAGCTTTGATAAGAAAAGAGTAAGTAGTTAGTTTTAAAAGTAAAGTGAAGAATAAAAGTAAGAAAAGAAGAGTAGATTCATTTTTTAAGTGTTGAAGCTTTGATAAGAAAAGAATAAGTAGTTAGTTTTAAAAGTAAAGTGAAGAAGAAAAGTAAGAAAAGAAGAGTAGATTCATTTTTTAAGTATTGAAGCTTTGATAAGAAAAGAATAAGTAGTTAGTTTTAAAAGTAAAGTGAAGAAGAAAAATAAGAAGAGAAGAGTAATTTCAGTTTTTAAGTATTGAAGCTTTAATAAGAAAAGAATAAGTAGTTAGTTTTAAAAGTAAAGTGAAGAAGAAAAATAAGAAAAGAAGAGTAGATTCATTTTTTAAGTGTTGAAGCTTTGATAAGAAAGAGTAAATAGTTAGTTTTAAAAGTAAAGTGAAGAAGAAAAATAAGAAAAGAAGAGTAGATTCATTTTTTAAGTGTTGAAGCTTTGATAAGAAAAGAGTAAGTAGTTAGTTTTAAAAGTAAAGTGAAGAAGAAAAGTAAGAAAAGAAGAGTAGATTCATTTTTTAAGTGTTGAAGCTTTGATAAGAAAGAGTAAATAGTTAGTTTTAAAAGTAAAGTGAAGAAGAAAAGTAAGAAAAGAAGAGTAGATTCATTTTTTAAGTATTGAAGCTTTGATAAGAAAAGAGTAAATAGTTAGTTTTAAAAGTAAAGTGAAGAAGAAAAATAAGAAAAGAAGAGTAGATTCATTTTTTAAGTATTGAAGCTTTGATAAGAAAAGAGTAAATAGTTAGTTTTAAAAGTAAAGTGAAGAAGAAAAATAAGAAAAGAAGAGTAGATTCATTTTTTAAGTGTTGAAGCTTTGATAAGAAAAGAATAAGTAGTTAGTTTTAAAAGTAAAGTGAAGAAGAAAAATAAGAAAAGAAGAGTAGATTCATTTCTTAAGTATTGAAGCTTTGATAAGAAAAGAGTAAGTAGTTAGTTTTAAAAGTAAAGTGAAGAAGAAAAGTAAGAAAAGAAGAGTAATTTCAGTTTTTAAGTGTTGAAGCTTTGATAAGAAAAGAGTAAGTAGTTAGTTTTAAAAGTAAAGTGAAGAAAAAAAATAAGAAAAGAAGAGTAATTTCAGTTTTTAAGTGTTGAAGCTTTGATAAGAAAAGAATAAGTAGTTAGTTTTAAAAGTAAAGTGAAGAGGAAAAATAAGAAAAGAAGAGTAGATTCATTTTTTAAGTATTGAAGCTTTGATAAGAAAAGAGTAAGTAGTTAGTTTTAAAAGTAAAGTGAAGAGGAAAAGTAAGAAAAGAAGAGTAGATTCATTTTTTAAGTATTGAAGCTTTGATAAGAAAAGAGTAAGTAGTTAGTTTTAAAAGTAAAGTGAAGAAGAAAAATAAGAAAAGAAGAGTAGATTCATTTTTTAAGTGTTGAAGCTTTGATAAGAAAAGAATAAGTAGTTAGTTTTAAAAGTAAAGTGAAGAATAAAAATAAGAAAAGAAGAGTAGATTCATTTTTTAAGTATTGAAGCTTTGATAAGAAAAGAGTAAGTAGTTAGTTTTAAAAGTAAAGTGAAGAAGAAAAATAAGAAAAGAAGAGTAATTTCAGTTTTTAAGTGTTGAAGCTTTGATAAGAAAAGAGTAAGTAGTTAGTTTTAAAAGTAAAGTGAAGAAGAAAAATAAGAAAAGAAGAGTAGATTCATTTTTTAAGTGTTGAAGCTTTGATAAGAAAAGAGTAAGTAGTTAGTTTTAAAAGTAAAGTGAAGAAGAAAAGTAAGAAAAGAAGAGTAATTTCAGTTTTTAAGTGTTGAAGCTTTGATAAGAAAAGAGTAAGTAGTTAGTTTTAAAAGTAAAGTGAAGAAGAAAAGTAAGAAAAGAAGAGTAATTTCATTTTTTAAGTGTTGAAGCTTTGATAAGAAAAGAGTAAGTAGTTAGTTTTAAAAGTAAAGTGAAGAAGAAAAATAAGAAAAGAAGAGTAGATTCATTTTTTAAGTGTTGAAGCTTTGATAAGAAAAGAGTAAGTAGTTAGTTTTAAAAGTAAAGTGAAGAATAAAAATAAGAAAAGAAGAGTAGATTCATTTTTTAAGTATTGAAGCTTTGATAAGAAAAGAGTAAGTAGTTAGTTTTAAAAGTAAAGTGAAGAAGAAAAATAAGAAAAGAAGAGTAATTTCAGTTTTTAAGTGTTGAAGCTTTGATAAGAAAAGAGTAAGTAGTTAGTTTTAAAAGTAAAGTGAAGAAGAAAAATAAGAAAAGAAGAGTAGATTCATTTTTTAAGTGTTGAAGCTTTGATAAGAAAAGAGTAAGTAGTTAGTTTTAAAAGTAAAGTGAAGAAGAAAAGTAAGAAAAGAAGAGTAATTTCAGTTTTTAAGTGTTGAAGCTTTGATAAGAAAAGAGTAAGTAGTTAGTTTTAAAAGTAAAGTGAAGAAGAAAAGTAAGAAAAGAAGAGTAATTTCATTTTTTAAGTGTTGAAGCTTTGATAAGAAAAGAGTAAGTAGTTAGTTTTAAAAGTAAAGTGAAGAAGAAAAATAAGAAAAGAAGAGTAATTTCAGTTTTTAAGTGTTGAAGCTTTGATAAGAAAAGAGTAAGTAGTTAGTTTTAAAAGTAAAGTGAAGAAGAAAAATAAGAAAAGAAGAGTAGATTCATTTTTTAAGTGTTGAAGCTTTGATAAGAAAAGAGTAAGTAGTTAGTTTTAAAAGTAAAGTGAAGAAGAAAAGTAAGAAAAGAAGAGTAGATTCAGTTTTTAAGTGTTGAAGCTTTGATAAGAAAAGAGTAAGTAGTTAGTTTTAAAAGTAAAGTGAAGAAGAAAAATAAGAAAAGAAGAGTAGATTCAGTTTTTAAGTGTTGAAGCTTTGATAAGAAAAGAGTAAGTAGTTAGTTTTAAAAGTAAAGTGAAGAAGAAAAATAAGAAAAGAAGAGTAGATTCATTTTTTAAGTATTGAAGCTTTGATAAGAAAAGAATAAATAGTTAGTTTTAAAAGTAAAGTGAAGAAGAAAAATAAGAAAAGAAGAGTAGATTCAGTTTTTAAGTGTTGAAGCTTTGATAAGAAAAGAGTAAGTAGTTAGTTTTAAAAGTAAAGTGAAGAATAAAAATAAGAAAAGAAGAGTAGATTCATTTTTTAAGTATTGAAGCTTTGATAAGAAAAGAGTAAGTAGTTAGTTTTAAAAGTAAAGTGAAGAAGAAAAGTAAGAAAAGAAGAGTAATTTCAGTTTTTAAGTGTTGAAGCTTTGATAAGAAAAGAGTAAATAGTTAGTTTTAAAAGTAAAGTGAAGAGGAAAAGTAATAAAAGTAAGAAAAGAAGAGTAGATTCATTTTTTAAGTGTTGAAGCTTTGATAAGAAAAGAGTAAGTAGTTAGTTTTAAAAGTAAAGTGAAGAAGAAAAATAAGAAAAGAAGAGTAGATTCATTTTTTAAGTATTGAAGCTTTGATAAGAAAAGAATAAATAGTTAGTTTTAAAAGTAAAGTGAAGAAGAAAAGTAAGAAAAGAAGAGTAGATTCAGTTTTTAAGTATTGAAGCTTTGATAAGAAAAGAGTAAGTAGTTAGTTTTAAAAGTAAAGTGAAGAAGAAAAATAAGAAAAGAAGAGTAATTTCTGTTTTTAAGTGTTGAAGCTTTGATAAGAAAAGAGTAAGTAGTTAGTTTTAAAAGTAAAGTGAAGAGGAAAAGTAAGAAAAGTAAGAAAAGAAGAGTAGATTCATTTTTTAAGTATTGAAGCTTTGATAAGAAAAGAGTAAATAGTTAGTTTTAAAAGTAAAGTGAAGAGGAAAAGTAAGAAAAATAAGAAAAGAAGAGTAGATTCATTTTTTAAGTGTTGAAGCTTTGATAAGAAAAGAGTAAGTAGTTAGTTTTAAAAGTAAAGTGAAGAAGAAAAATAAGAAAAGAAGAGTAATTTCAGTTTTTAAGTGTTGAAGCTTTGATAAGAAAAGAATAAGTAGTTAGTTTTAAAAGTAAAGTGAAGAGGAAAAATAAGAAAAGAAGAGTAATTTCATTTTTTAAGTATTGAAGCTTTGATAAGAAAAGAATAAGTAGTTAGTTTTAAAAGTAAAGTGAAGAGGAAAAGTAAGAAAATTAAGAAAAGAAGAGTAATTTCAGTTTTTAAGTGTTGAAGCTTTGATAAGAAAAGAGTAAGTAGTTAGTTTTAAAAGTAAAGTGAAGAATAAAAATAAGAAAAGAAGAGTAGATTCATTTTTTAAGTATTGAAGCTTTGATAAGAAAAGAGTAAATAGTTAGTTTTAAAAGTAAAGTGAAGAAGAAAAATAAGAAAAGAAGAGTAATTTCAGTTTTTAAGTATTGAAGCTTTGATAAGAAAAGAGTAAGTAGTTAGTTTTAAAAGTAAAGTGAAGAGGAAAAGTAAGAAAAGTAAGAAAAGAAGAGTAGATTCATTTTTTAGGTATTGAAGCTTTGATAAGAAAAGAGTAAGTAGTTAGTTTTAAAAGTAAAGTGAAGAGGAAAAGTAAAAAAAGTAAGAAAAGAAGAGTAATTTCTGTTTTTAAGTGTTGAAGCTTTGATAAGAAAAGAGTAAATAGTTAGTTTTAAAAGTAAAGTGAAGAAGAAAAATAAGAAAAGAAGAGTAATTTCAGTTTTTAAGTATTGAAGCTTTGATAAGAAAAGAGTAAGTAGTTAGTTTTAAAAGTAAAGTGAAGAGGAAAAGTAAGAAAAGTAAGAAAAGAAGAGTAGATTCAGTTTTTAAGTGTTGAAGCTTTGATAAGAAAAGAGTAAGTAGTTAGTTTTAAAAGTAAAGTGAAGAATAAAAATAAGAAAAGAAGAGTAGATTCATTTTTTAAGTATTGAAGCTTTGATAAGAAAAGAGTAAGTAGTTAGTTTTAAAAGTAAAGTGAAGAAGAAAAGTAAGAAAAGAAGAGTAATTTCAGTTTTTAAGTGTTGAAGCTTTGATAAGAAAAGAGTAAGTAGTTAGTTTTAAAAGTAAAGTGAAGAGGAAAAGTAAGAAAAGTAAGAAAAGAAGAGTAGATTCATTTTTTAAGTGTTGAAGCTTTGATAAGAAAAGAGTAAATAGTTAGTTTTAAAAGTAAAGTGAAGAGGAAAAGTAAGAAAAATAAGAAAAGAAGAGTAGATTCATTTTTTAAGTGTTGAAGCTTTGATAAGAAAAGAGTAAATAGTTAGTTTTAAAAGTAAAGTGAAGAATAAAAGTAAGAAAAGAAGAGTAATTTCATTTTTTAAGTGTTGAAGCTTTGATAAGAAAAGAGTAAGTAGTTAGTTTTAAAAGTAAAGTGAAGAAGAAAAGTAAGAAAAGAAGAGTAGATTCATTTTTTAAGTGTTGAAGCTTTGATAAGAAAAGAGTAAGTAGTTAGTTTTAAAAGTAAAGTGAAGAATAAAAGTAAGAAAAGAAGAGTAATTTCATTTTTTAAGTGTTGAAGCTTTGATAAGAAAAGAATAAGTAGTTAGTTTTAAAAGTAAAGTGAAGAAGAAAAATAAGAAAAGAAGAGTAGATTCATTTTTTAAGTATTGAAGCTTTGATAAGAAAAGAGTAAATAGTTAGTTTTAAAAGTAAAGTGAAGAGAAAAATAAGAAAAGAAGAGTAGATTCATTTTTTAAGTGTTGAAGCTTTGATAAGAAAAGAGTAAATAGTTAGTTTTAAAAGTAAAGTGAAGAAGAAAAATAAGAAAAGAAGAGTAATTTCAGTTTTTAAGTGTTGAAGCTTTGATAAGAAAAGAGTAAATAGTTAGTTTTAAAAGTAAAGTGAAGAAGAAAAGTAATAAAAGTAAGAAAAAAAGAGTAGATTCATTTTTTAAGTATTGAAGCTTTGATAAGAAAAGAGTAAATAGTTAGTTTTAAAAGTAAAGTGAAGAGAAAAGTAAGAAAAATAAGAAAAGAAGAGTAGATTCATTTTTTAAGTGTTGAAGCTTTGATAAGAAAAGAGTAAATAGTTAGTTTTAAAAGTAAAGTGAAGAATAAAAGTAAGAAAAGAAGAGTAATTTCATTTTTTAAGTGTTGAAGCTTTGATAAGAAAAGAGTAAGTAGTTAGTTTTAAAAGTAAAGTGAAGAAGAAAAGTAAGAAAAGAAGAGTAGATTCATTTTTTAAGTGTTGAAGCTTTGATAAGAAAAGAGTAAGTAGTTAGTTTTAAAAGTAAAGTGAAGAAGAAAAGTAAGAAAAGAAGAGTAATTTCAGTTTTTAAGTGTTGAAGCTTTGAAAAGAAAAGAGTAAGTAGTTAGTTTTAAAAGTAAAGTGAAGAAGAAAAATAAGAAAAGAAGAGTAGATTCATTTTTTAAGTGTTGAAGCTTTGATAAGAAAAGAGTAAGTAGTTAGTTTTAAAAGTAAAGTGAAGAAGAAAAGTAAGAAAAGAAGAGTAGATTCAGTTTTTAAGTGTTGAAGCTTTGATAAGAAAAGAGTAAGTAGTTAGTTTTAAAAGTAAAGTGAAGAAGAAAAGTAAGAAAAGAAGAGTAGATTCATTTTTTAAGTATTGAAGCTTTGATAAGAAAAGAGTAAGTAGTTGGTTTTAAAAGTAAAGTGAAGAAGAAAAGTAAGAAAAGAAGAGTAGATTCAGTTTTTAAGTATTGAAGCTTTGATAAGAAAAGAGTAAGTAGTTAGTTTTAAAAGTAAAGTGAAGAAGAAAAATAAGAAAAGAAGAGTAATTTCTGTTTTTAAGTGTTGAAGCTTTGATAAGAAAAGAGTAAGTAGTTAGTTTTAAAAGTAAAGTGAAGAGGAAAAGTAAGAAAAGTAAGAAAAGAAGAGTAGATTCATTTTTTAAGTGTTGAAGCTTTGATAAGAAAAGAGTAAGTAGTTAGTTTTAAAAGTAAAGTGAAGAATAAAAATAAGAAAAGAAGAGTAGATTCATTTTTTAAGTATTGAAGCTTTGATAAGAAAAGAGTAAGTAGTTAGTTTTAAAAGTAAAGTGAAGAAGAAAAGTAAGAAAAGAAGAGTAATTTCAGTTTTTAAGTGTTGAAGCTTTGATAAGAAAAGAGTAAGTAGTTAGTTTTAAAAGTAAAGTGAAGAGGAAAAGTAAGAAAAGTAAGAAAAGAAGAGTAGATTCATTTTTTAAGTGTTGAAGCTTTGATAAGAAAAGAGTAAATAGTTAGTTTTAAAAGTAAAGTGAAGAGGAAAAGTAAGAAAAGAAGAGTAGATTCATTTTTTAAGTGTTGAAGCTTTGATAAGAAAAGAGTAAATAGTTAGTTTTAAAAGTAAAGTGAAGAGGAAAAGTAAGAAAAGAAGAGTAGATTCATTTTTTAAGTGTTGAAGCTTTGATAAGAAAAGAGTAAGTAGTTAGTTTTAAAAGTAAAGTGAAGAAGAAAAGTAAGAAAAGAAGAGTAGATTCATTTTTTAAGTGTTGAAGCTTTGATAAGAAAAGAGTAAGTAGTTAGTTTTAAAAGTAAAGTGAAGAATAAAAGTAAGAAAAGAAGAGTAATTTCAGTTTTTAAGTGTTGAAGCTTTGATAAGAAAAGAATAAATAGTTAGTTTTAAAAGTAAAGTGAAGAAGAAAAATAAGAAAAGAAGAGTAGATTCATTTTTTAAGTATTGAAGCTTTGATAAGAAAAGAGTAAGTAGTTAGTTTTAAAAGTAAAGTGAAGAAGAAAAATAAGAAAAGAAGAGTAGATTCAGTTTTTAAGTGTTGAAGCTTTGATAAGAAAAGAGTAAATAGTTAGTTTTAAAAGTAAAGTGAAGAAGAAAAATAAGAAAAGAAGAGTAATTTCAGTTTTTAAGTGTTGAAGCTTTGATAAGAAAAGAGTAAGTAGTTAGTTTTAAAAGTAAAGTGAAGAATAAAAGTAAGAAAAGAAGAGTAGATTCAGTTTTTAAGTATTGAAGCTTTGATAAGAAAAGAGTAAGTAGTTAGTTTTAAAAGTAAAGTGAAGAAGAAAAGTAAGAAAAGAAGAGTAGATTCATTTTTTAAGTGTTGAAGCTTTGATAAGAAAAGAGTAAGTAGTTAGTTTTAAAAGTAAAGTGAAGAAGAAAAATAAGAAAAGAAGAGTAATTTCAGTTTTTAAGTGTTGAAGCTTTGATAAGAAAAGAGTAAGTAGTTAGTTTTAAAAGTAAAGTGAAGAGGAAAAGTAATAAAAGTAAGAAAAAAAGAGTAGATTCATTTTTTAAGTATTGAAGCTTTGATAAGAAAAGAGTAAATAGTTAGTTTTAAAAGTAAAGTGAAGAGAAAAGTAAGAAAAATAAGAAAAGAAGAGTAGATTCATTTTTTAAGTGTTGAAGCTTTGATAAGAAAAGAGTAAATAGTTAGTTTTAAAAGTAAAGTGAAGAATAAAAGTAAGAAAAGAAGAGTAATTTCATTTTTTAAGTGTTGAAGCTTTGATAAGAAAAGAGTAAGTAGTTAGTTTTAAAAGTAAAGTGAAGAAGAAAAGTAAGAAAAGAAGAGTAGATTCATTTTTTAAGTGTTGAAGCTTTGATAAGAAAAGAGTAAGTAGTTAGTTTTAAAAGTAAAGTGAAGAATAAAAGTAAGAAAAGAAGAGTAATTTCAGTTTTTAAGTGTTGAAGCTTTGATAAGAAAAGAATAAATAGTTAGTTTTAAAAGTAAAGTGAAGAAGAAAAATAAGAAAAGAAGAGTAGATTCATTTTTTAAGTATTGAAGCTTTGATAAGAAAAGAGTAAATAGTTAGTTTTAAAAGTAAAGTGAAGAGAAAAATAAGAAAAGAAGAGTAGATTCATTTTTTAAGTATTGAAGCTTTGATAAGAAAAGAGTAAGTAGTTAGTTTTAAAAGTAAAGTGAAGAAGAAAAATAAGAAAAGAAGAGTAGATTCAGTTTTTAAGTGTTGAAGCTTTGATAAGAAGAGTAAGTAGTTAGTTTTAAAAGTAAAGTGAAGAAGAAAAATAAGAAAAGAAGAGTAGATTCATTTTTTAAGTATTGAAGCTTTGATAAGAAAAGAGTAAGTAGTTAGTTTTAAAAGTAAAGTGAAGAGGAAAAATAAGAAAAGAAGAGTAGATTCATTTTTTAAGTATTGAAGCTTTGATAAGAAAAGAGTAAGTAGTTAGTTTTAAAAGTAAAGTGAAGAAGAAAAGTAAGAAAAGAAGAGTAATTTCAGTTTTTAAGTATTGAAGCTTTGATAAGAAAAGAGTAAATAGTTAGTTTTAAAAGTAAAGTGAAGAATAAAAGTAAGAAAAGAAGAGTAGATTCAGTTTTTAAGTGTTGAAGCTTTGATAAGAAAAGAGTAAATAGTTAGTTTTAAAAGTAAAGTGAAGAAGAAAAATAAGAAAAGAAGAGTAATTTCAGTTTTTAAGTGTTGAAGCTTTGATAAGAAAAGAGTAAGTAGTTAGTTTTAAAAGTAAAGTGAAGAATAAAAATAAGAAAAGAAGAGTAGATTCATTTTTTAAGTATTGAAGCTTTGATAAGAAAAGAGTAAGTAGTTAGTTTTAAAAGTAAAGTGAAGAAGAAAAGTAAGAAAAGAAGAGTAATTTCAGTTTTTAAGTGTTGAAGCTTTGATAAGAAAAGAGTAAATAGTTAGTTTTAAAAGTAAAGTGAAGAGGAAAAGTAATAAAAGTAAGAAAAGAAGAGTAGATTCATTTTTTAAGTGTTGAAGCTTTGATAAGAAAAGAGTAAGTAGTTAGTTTTAAAAGTAAAGTGAAGAAGAAAAATAAGAAAAGAAGAGTAGATTCATTTTTTAAGTATTGAAGCTTTGATAAGAAAAGAATAAATAGTTAGTTTTAAAAGTAAAGTGAAGAAGAAAAGTAAGAAAAGAAGAGTAGATTCATTTTTTAAGTATTGAAGCTTTGATAAGAAAAGAGTAAGTAGTTAGTTTTAAAAGTAAAGTGAAGAAGAAAAATAAGAAAAGAAGAGTAATTTCATTTTTTAAGTGTTGAAGCTTTGATAAGAAAAGAGTAAGTAGTTAGTTTTAAAAGTAAAGTGAAGAAGAAAAATAAGAAAAGAAGAGTAATTTCAGTTTTTAAGTGTTGAAGCTTTGATAAGAAAAGAGTAAGTAGTTAGTTTTCAAAGTAAAGTGAAGAAGAAAAGTAAGAAAAGAAGAGTAGATTCAGTTTTTAAGTGTTGAAGCTTTGATAAGAAAAGAGTAAGTAGTTAGTTTTAAAAGTAAAGTGAAGAAGAAAAATAAGAAAAGAAGAGTAATTTCAGTTTTTAAGTGTTGAAGCTTTGATAAGAAAAGAGTAAGTAGTTAGTTTTAAAAGTAAAGTGAAGAAGAAAAATAAGAAAAGAAGAGTAGATTCATTTCTTAAGTGTTGAAGCTTTGATAAGAAAAGAGTAAGTAGTTAGTTTTAAAAGTAAAGTGAAGAAGAAAAATAAGAAAAGAAGAGTAATTTCATTTTTTAAGTGTTGAAGCTTTGATAAGAAAAGAATAAGTAGTTAGTTTTAAAAGTAAAGTGAAGAAGAAAAATAAGAAAAGAAGAGTAATTTCAGTTTTTAAGTATTGAAGCTTTGATAAGAAAAGAGTAAGTAGTTAGTTTTAAAAGTAAAGTGAAGAAGAAAAATAAGAAAAGAAGAGTAGATTCATTTTTTAAGTATTGAAGCTTTGATAAGAAAAGAGTAAGTAGTTAGTTTTAAAAGTAAAGTGAAGAGGAAAAGTAAGAAAAGTAAGAAAAGAAGAGTAGATTCATTTTTTAAGTGTTGAAGCTTTGATAAGAAAAGAGTAAGTAGTTAGTTTTAAAAGTAAAGTGAAGAGGAAAAGTAAGAAAAGTAAGAAAAGAAGAGTAGATTCATTTTTTAAGTGTTGAAGCTTTGATAAGAAAAGAGTAAGTAGTTAGTTTTAAAAGTAAAGTGAAGAATAAAAATAAGAAAAGAAGAGTAATTTCAGTTTTTAAGTGTTGAAGCTTTGATAAGAAAAGAGTAAGTAGTTAGTTTTAAAAGTAAAGTGAAGAAGAAAAGTAAGAAAAGAAGAGTAGATTCATTTTTTAAGTATTGAAGCTTTGATAAGAAAAGAGTAAGTAGTTAGTTTTAAAAGTAAAGTGAAGAAGAAAAATAAGAAAAGAAGAGTAATTTCAGTTTTTAAGTGTTGAAGCTTTGATAAGAAAAGAGTAAGTAGTTAGTTTTAAAAGTAAAGTGAAGAATAAAAATAAGAAAAGAAGAGTAGATTCATTTTTTAAGTATTGAAGCTTTGATAAGAAAAGAGTAAGTAGTTAGTTTTAAAAGTAAAGTGAAGAAGAAAAGTAAGAAAAGAAGAGTAATTTCTTTTTTTAAGTGTTGAAGCTTTGATAAGAAAAGAGTAAGTAGTTAGTTTTAAAAGTAAAGTGAAGAAGAAAAATAAGAAAAGAAGAGTAGATTCAGTTTTTAAGTGTTGAAGCTTTGATAAGAAAAGAGTAAGTAGTTAGTTTTAAAAGTAAAGTGAAGAGGAAAAGTAAGAAAAGTAAGAAAAGAAGAGTAGATTCATTTTTTAAGTGTTGAAGCTTTGATAAGAAAAGAGTAAGTAGTTAGTTTTAAAAGTAAAGTGAAGAAGAAAAATAAGAAAAGAAGAGTAGATTCATTTTTTAAGTATTGAAGCTTTGATAAGAAAAGAGTAAGTAGTTAGTTTTAAAAGTAAAGTGAAGAATAAAAGTAAGAAAAGAAGAGTAGATTCAGTTTTTAAGTATTGAAGCTTTGATGAGAAAAGAGTAAGTAGTTAGTTTTAAAAGTAAAGTGAAGAGGAAAAGTAAGAAAAGTAAGAAAAGAAGAGTAGATTCATTTTTTAAGTGTTGAAGCTTTGATAAGAAAAGAGTAAGTAGTTAGTTTTAAAAGTAAAGTGAAGAAGAAAAATAAGAAAAGAAGAGTAGATTCAGTTTTTAAGTATTGAAGCTTTGATGAGAAAAGAGTAAGTAGTTAGTTTTAAAAGTAAAGTGAAGAGGAAAAGTAAGAAAAGTAAGAAAAGAAGAGTAGATTCATTTTTTAAGTGTTGAAGCTTTGATAAGAAAAGAGTAAGTAGTTAGTTTTAAAAGTAAAGTGAAGAAGAAAAATAAGAAAAGAAGAGTAGATTCAGTTTTTAAGTGTTGAAGCTTTGATAAGAAAAGAGTAAGTAGTTAGTTTTAAAAGTAAAGTGAAGAATAAAAATAAGAAAAGAAGAGTAGATTCAGTTTTTAAGTGTTGAAGCTTTGATAAGAAAAGAGTAAGTAGTTAGTTTTAAAAGTAAAGTGAAGAATAAAAATAAGAAAAGAAGAGTAGATTCATTTTTTAAGTGTTGAAGCTTTGATAAGAAAAGAGTAAGTAGTTAGTTTTAAAAGTAAAGTGAAGAGGAAAAGTAAGAAAAGTAAGAAAAGAAGAGTAGATTCATTTTTTAAGTGTTGAAGCTTTGATAAGAAAAGAGTAAGTAGTTAGTTTTAAAAGTAAAGTGAAGAAGAAAAGTAAGAAAAGAAGAGTAGATTCATTTTTTAAGTGTTGAAGCTTTGATAAGAAAAGAGTAAGTAGTTAGTTTTAAAAGTAAAGTGAAGAAGAAAAATAAGAAAAGAAGAGTAATTTCAGTTTTTAAGTATTGAAGCTTTGATTAGAAAAGAGTAAGTAGTTAGTTTTAAAAGTAAAGTGAAGAAGAAAAATAAGAAAAGAAGAGTAATTTCAGTTTTTAAGTGTTGAAGCTTTGATAAGAAAAGAGTAAGTAGTTAGTTTTAAAAGTAAAGTGAAGAAGAAAAATAAGAAAAGAAGAGTAATTTCAGTTTTTAAGTGTTGAAGCTTTGATAAGAAAAGAGTAAGTAGTTAGTTTTAAAAGTAAAGTGAAGAATAAAAATAAGAAAAGAAGAGTAGATTCATTTTTTAAGTATTGAAGCTTTGATAAGAAAAGAGTAAGTAGTTAGTTTTAAAAGTAAAGTGAAGAAGAAAAGTAAGAAAAGAAGAGTAATTTCAGTTTTTAAGTGTTGAAGCTTTGATAAGAAAAGAGTAAATAGTTAGTTTTAAAAGTAAAGTGAAGAAGAAAAATAAGAAAAGAAGAGTAATTTCAGTTTTTAAGTGTTGAAGCTTTGATAAGAAAAGAATAAGTAGTTAGTTTTAAAAGTAAAGTGAAGAAGAAAAGTAAGAAAAGAAGAGTAGATTCATTTTTTAAGTATTGAAGCTTTGATAAGAAAAGAATAAGTAGTTAGTTTTAAAAGTAAAGTGAAGAAGAAAAATAAGAAAAGAAGAGTAGATTCATTTTTTAAGTATTGAAGCTTTGATAAGAAAAGAGTAAGTAGTTAGTTTTCAAAGTAAAGTGAAGAAGAAAAATAAGAAAAGAAGAGTAGATTCATTTTTTAAGTATTGAAGCTTTGATAAGAAAAGAGTAAGTAGTTAGTTTTAAAAGTAAAGTGAAGAAGAAAAATAAGAAAAGAAGAGTAGATTCATTTTTTAAGTGTTGAAGCTTTGATAAGAAAAGAGTAAGTAGTTAGTTTTAAAAGTAAAGTGAAGAAGAAAAATAAGAAAAGAAGAGTAATTTCAGTTTTTAAGTGTTGAAGCTTTGTTAAGAAAAGAGTAAGTAGTTAGTTTTAAAAGTAAAGTGAAGAAGAAAAGTAAGAAAAGAAGAGTAGATTCATTTTTTAAGTGTTGAAGCTTTGATAAGAAAAGAGTAAATAGTTAGTTTTAAAAGTAAAGTGAAGAGGAAAAGTAAGAAAAGTAAGAAAAGAAGAGTAGATTCATTTTTTAAGTGTTGAAGCTTTGATAAGAAAAGAGTAAGTAGTTAGTTTTAAAAGTAAAGTGAAGAAGAAAAGTAAGAAAAGAAGAGTAGATTCAGTTTTTAAGTATTGAAGCTTTGATAAGAAAAGAGTAAATAGTTAGTTTTAAAAGTAAAGTGAAGAAGAAAAATAAGAAAAGAAGAGTAGATTCAGTTTTTAAGTATTGAAGCTTTGATAAGAAAAGAGTAAGTAGTTAGTTTTAAAAGTAAAGTGAAGAAGAAAAATAAGAAAAGAAAGTAGATTCATTTTTTAATTGTTGAAGCTTTGATATGAAAAGAGTAAGTAGTTAGTTTTAAAAGTAAAGTGAAGAAGAAAAATAAGAAAAGAAGAGTAATTTCAGTTTTTAAGTGTTGAAGCTTTGATAAGAAAAGAGTAAGTAGTTAGTTTTAAAAGTAAAGTGAAGAAGAAAAATAAGAAAAGAAGAGTAATTTCAGTTTTTAAGTATTGAAGCTTTGATAAGAAAAGAGTAAGTAGTTAGTTTTAAAAGTAAAGTGAAGAAGAAAAGTAAGAAAAGAAGAGTAGATTCATTTTTTAAGTGTTGAAGCTTTGATAAGAAAAGAGTAAATAGTTAGTTTTAAAAGTAAAGTGAAGAAGAAAAATAAGAAAAGAAGAGTAGATTCATTTTTTAAGTATTGAAGCTTTGATAAGAAAAGAGTAAGTAGTTAGTTTTAAAAGTAAAGTGAAGAAGAAAAATAAGAAAAGAAGAGTAGATTCATTTTTTAAGTATTGAAGCTTTGATAAGAAAAGAGTAAATAGTTAGTTTTAAAAGTAAAGTGAAGAGGAAAAGTAAGAAAAGTAAGAAAAGAAGAGTAGATTCATTTTTTAAGTGTTGAAGCTTTGATAAGAAAAGAGTAAATAGTTAGTTTTAAAAGTAAAGTGAAGAAGAAAAATAAGAAAAGAAGAGTAATTTCAGTTTTTAAGTGTTGAAGCTTTGATAAGAAAAGAGTAAGTAGTTAGTTTTAAAAGTAAAGTGAAGAATAAAAATAAGAAAAGAAGAGTAGATTCAGTTTTTAAGTATTGAAGCTTTGATAAGAAAAGAGTAAGTAGTTAGTTTTAAAAGTAAAGTGAAGAAGAAAAGTAAGAAAAGAAGAGTAGATTCAGTTTTTAAGTATTGAAGCTTTGATAAGAAAAGAGTAAGTAGTTAGTTTTAAAAGTAAAGTGAAGAAGAAAAATAAGAAAAGAAGAGTAGATTCATTTTTTAAGTATTGAAGCTTTGATAAGAAAAGAGTAAGTAGTTAGTTTTAAAAGTAAAGTGAAGAAGAAAAATAAGAAAAGAAGAGTAGATTCATTTTTTAAGTATTGAAGCTTTGATAAGAAAAGAGTAAGTAGTTAGTTTTAAAAGTAAAGTGAAGAATAAAAATAAGAAAAGAAGAGTAATTTCAGTTTTTAAGTATTGAAGCTTTGATAAGAAAAGAGTTAGTAGTTAGTTTTAAAAGTAAAGTGAAGAAGAAAAGTAAGAAAAGAAGAGTAATTTCAGTTTTTAAGTATTGAAGCTTTGATAAGAAAAGAGTAAGTAGTTAGTTTTAAAAGTAAAGTGAAGAAGAAAAATAAGAAAAGAAGAGTAGATTCATTTTTTAAGTATTGAAGCTTTGATAAGAAAAGAGTAAGTAGTTAGTTTTAAAAGTAAAGTGAAGAAGAAAAATAAGAAAAGAAGAGTAGATTCATTTTTTAAGTGTTGAAGCTTTGATAAGAAAAGAGTAAGTAGTTAGTTTTAAAAGTAAAGTGAAGAAGAAAAGTAAGAAAAGAAGAGTAGATTCAGTTTTTAAGTATTGAAGCTTTGATAAGAAAAGAGTAAGTAGTTAGTTTTAAAAGTAAAGTGAAGAAGAAAAATAAGAAAAGAAGAGTAGATTCATTTTTTAAGTGTTGAAGCTTTGATAAGAAAAGAGTAAGTAGTTAGTTTTAAAAGTAAAGTGAAGAAGAAAAATAAGAAAAGA
>CAMPDV010003288.1:0-57271 GCA_946699065.1 Loxodes magnus | reverse complement strand
CAAAGAATTATAACAGGACATACTTTTACTATTTCATCGGTAGTAATCTCCCCTGACTCTAGCTACATTGTATCAGCATCTGGTGACTAAACCATAAAGATCTGAAACTTATAGACTGGTACTCTCCAAAGAACTATAACGGAGCATATTTCTACAATTAGATCTGTTGTAATCTCCCCAGACTCTAGCTATATTGTATCAGGATCTGGTGATAAAACCATAAAGATCTGAAATTTCCACAATGGTGCTCTCCAAAGAGCTTTAACTGGTCATACTTCATATGTTTTATCGCTAGTAATCTCCTATGACTCTAGATATATTATATCAGGATCTTACGATAACACTATAAAGATTTGGGATTTCAAGACTGGTCAGCTTCTGCGAACTCTTACTGGGCATTCAGACATAGTTTGATCGGTGATAGTGTCTAAGGATAATAGGTATATCATATCGGGTTCTTATGACAGTACAATTAAGATATGGGACTTCTCTTCTGGTTAGTGCATTCGTACTCTTTAAGGTCACTCAAGTTATGTATCAAGTATTCAGTTAAGTGTTGATTCAAGTGTTATCTTTTCTGGTTCACGGGATAATACAATCAAGATTTGGAATTTTGATAAGGATGAGTGTATATAGACTTTGTAAGGGCATACAGATGGAATATAATCTATAGCATTGAGTGTTGACAATAGATGGTTGGTATCGGGAGGATGGGACAGGACAATTAGAAAGTGGAGAGTTTCGAGTTGAGTAACTTATGATTTGACTTAATTAAATTTTACGATTAAATATATAAGATATTGGTAATGCATATAAATGAATGCTTAATGATAACTATGTTTTTTGTTATATGAAGTGTTTGTTTTATATTTATTAAAAGGTTGTATATTCTTAAATATTCTTGGTTTAAAAAAAAGGTTGAGTAATATAGTTTATTGAAATTAGTGAGGTAAATGATTTAAAGTGGTAATATTTAAAAATATTAAAAATATAATTTTGTTAAATGAAGACGTAAAATAAATTTAAGTTTAATTTTATTCTATAAAATTTCTTATAGATTTATTTTTAGATTTTGTAAAAATTTCAAGTTGAGTATAAATTGTAATTTTGTTTTGTGGAGTAGTTAAAATATTATCTGTACTTGCAAAGTTAGTTTATAACCTTGATTATTATTTAAAAAATTTAATTAAGTATTTATTTTATTTTAATTTTTTAAATTTTGTTTTTTATTATTTATTTTTTAATTAGTTAATTTCAACTAAAAAAGTTTTTGGACCGGAAACTCCTTTTCGATTGAACGACCCGACGCTATCTTTTTATGGATAACGGGGATATCCTGTTTTGCTCCAGGCACAGCTGCCAGGGAGCTCCATCGCTATGAGCAGCCAGGCTTCAAGCCCCTACCAAGAGCGGATAATCTCAAAGACAGTGTTCCCTTCAGAAATTGACTCTGACCAGGGACTTTCTCAGCGACAGGAATGGAACTTGTTCCTAGCCATAAAACCAGAAAGTGTTGCCACGAAGGTCATTCTCAGCTCTCACCATCTTTTCAATTATTATTATTTATTTTTTATGATTGATATTTATTATTGCTTATTATTATTTATTAATTATAATTAATTGTTATTATAAAATTTTAATATTTAAATTTAATATTTTTCGTTTCCGTCTGGAAAATTAATTTTTCTGATAATAAGTTTTAATTATCTTTCAGGTTCAGAGTTTAAATTTCATAAAAAATAAAAATTTGTTTTTTGCTCAGCGTTTTGCACTACCAAAGATTTCTGGGACGGAATAAATTTAATTATTTCGGAATAAAAAAACTAAAAAGGGAATAAAATTTCAAAAAAAATTCCAAATATAAAAGATTTTTGAAAAAAATAAGAATTTAAAAATTTTTTTAGTTTAATTAGAATTTGTAAATCTCTTTTTAAAATGGTATTTTGTAAAAATGAAAAAACTTATTTTTGTTTTAAGGAAAAATATTTGATTTGAAAAATTTTAGCAAATTTTTGTTGCTTTTTATTTCAAGAAAAAAATTTGATAAGTTTAATTTTTTTGAAATGATAAAAACAAAAGTTATTGTTTATGTTTTTGATAAAAATGCATTTTTTTTACTTGGATGTAAAATTTTTTAAATTTGAATTTCTTTTCGAGTAAATGAAAAAACTAGTGATAAATTTTTTTAATTTTATAAGAATTTACTTAATTGAACAGGATCTCAATTAAAAAGGAGAGAAAAGAAAGTAAAGAATGAAATTGTGAGCAATTATTTTTTACTTTTTAGCTCTGAGTCTTACACTACAGAAGATTTTCGGGATGGATAAATTAAAAAAAAGGGTTAGAGTTTTGATAGATATAAAAATTTTTAGCAATACTTTTTAAATTAAGATATCAAAGATTAAGCTTATGAACTTCTTGACATATTGCTAAATAAGTTTGATGAGAATCAACATATACTGACGGGAGATTTCAACACCCTTTTATAAGGTTTTGTAGACAATCCTGAAAATAATTTGATAATACATATAGATTATAAGAATTTCTCCTGCTAAATGTCCTTGAAATAATGAATGATAGTAACGTTAATACATGTATACAAAAGAAACTG
The DNA here is from genome assembly GCA_946699065.1 of Loxodes magnus. Classification (NCBI taxonomy): domain Eukaryota; phylum Ciliophora; class Karyorelictea; order Loxodida; family Loxodidae; genus Loxodes; species Loxodes magnus. Next base: position 54,660 of record CAMPDV010003288.1, on the reverse strand, counting down.
TATAATTGTGGTTTAATGATTATTCATTATAAGCACCAGGTTAAATTAAAAAAATGGAAAATACTTAAAATTCACTAGTTTTAACTAGCGACTCTTCTTTAATTGATTATTAAGAAGCTGCAAACTGATAGATCAAACACAGGCAGGTGCATAGAAACCTCCAAATAAAAGAAAAGGAGTTGATACAAATCAAATAAGTAAACATAATAATGGATTTATTTAGAAAATTACTAAATATCTGTAGTCAAAAACTATAAAATAAATTCTTACACGTTCCACTGAAATCAATTCGAAATTCTCTTCATCGTGGACATCAATTGTAGCATCTATTGAAAGAAAAATAAACCCATAGGTAGAAAACTAGTTTAAACGCCTAAAATATTACCGCAGAAGATACAAAAAGATCATCGAAAAAATCTTTGAAAAATTAAGATATTATCTAAGACACTCCTATCTCTTAAGATAAGCTTTCAAATCTGAATTAAATTTAAATAAAAATATCCCTTTACAATATAAAAAAAGTACATAAACTTAAGATTTATTTTTTAATAACAGTAATCAAATTCGATTAAATTGAATGTAATAAAAACAGTTAAAAGTAAGGCAATAATATTATTTCTGTTAATTCAAAATATCACTATTTATTTGATCTTTAGAATTAAAATAAACAACTATAATAAAATGGTGGCCCGATAAATGCAATTCAAAATTAAGCAATTAATAATTCGTTTAATGAAATTAAATTTTTTTTAGGTATAAAAGTACTTAAATAGGATATATAAAGACTAATAGATAAGAACTATTTGCTAAATGAAAAGTTAGATAGTACAGAAACGAAATACGAACTAGAAAAATAAACCTTGATAAATAACTAAGAATCATCAAAAGCATATTATAAAGCATATATTAATAAAATTAATTAGAAATACAAAAAAATAAAATTAGTTACTAAAATTTGCCTTATAATATTATTAGGAAAAGCTATTTAAAAATAATTAAATATTATAACAGATAAAAAATAACCTATTAATAATTTTAAAGTAGAAGATTAAACTGAACAATTTCATTAGATAATGTTACTTATAAATAATATCTTTCTTTAGTAAAACATAATTAATAACTACTTTAGAACATTTTTAAATAAAAATTTGAGAGGAATTAGTTTTCATTTTAACCCAAAGAGTAAATAATACTCCAACCCTGGCATTTGAATCCCAATTAGGTACTTTTACTTTCCAAATATCTAATTACTATATCATAATATAACAATGCTAAAACTTGTCCATGCGAACTTCCTTACATAACTCCATTGTTGTATTATAATCAAATGAAAGTCTTCTTTTTATTGAGTCAAATATTTTTTCAACATCTATCAGTGTTGCTATCAATTTAGTCTTACATTTAGCACGTTTCCGATAATTATCAATTATTTGTTATATTACTCAAATTTATTAAGTTTTTTATCTGATTTTTATAAATCCCATTTATGAAGGGTGAATCAAATTTCTCTAATAAATCAGATTGAATAATCTTTTTGTTAAAGCTTTATCATATAGTTTTATAATAATATTAATAAGAGAAATAGGTAGTCAGTTTTTCCAGTCATCTTTATTTCCTTTTTTAAATATTGGAATTACCGTCAATGTATTTAATTCCTAAGAGATTCTTCCAAATCTTAACATATTATTCAGAAAAGAGTAAAAAATTATTAACAAATATTATCCACCATATTTCAGAAGTTCGTTTTTTATTCTGTCTGGATCAGCTGCTTTTCCATTCGTAATTTCTTTTATAATTTCTTGTATTTCTTGTATGGTAAAAAGATTAAGTCTTTATAAAATGAGAGTTGATAATCTTTAATTTCTTAAATACTATCTTATATTTTATCTATTTTTTAATTACTAAGAATTATTTATTATTGAGTTATATTAGAATGTTTGTTAAAAGTACAATTTTCCCATGGATCGTTGGATTTATTTTTTATTTCTTAATTAAAGTTCATTTAATTTATTATTTTAGGGTTTTTAATTTTCTTAGTATGTGAAAATATTTTTTTAGCATCTCCATTTAGAAGTAAAAGTTTCTTTTTTGCTTTGTTTTTTCAAACTTTCACAAATTAGACTTGAAGTCATTCAGAATGTCGTTTCACTTTTTCATGAATATTAGTTACTTATTAATTTATTTTTCCAGATTTAGGTTATGCTTCTCATATACTGAGTTAGCCCTTTTAGGCCTACATATTTCTTAATAAGATCTCGAGGAAATTTGTTATAACTTGAGTCTGGAATAAAGAATCCTAATGTTTAATCAGCATTTTATTAGAAATTATTTTTGATAAATTCATATTAAACTTCAAGATTATCTTAATCTATCTAAAAGAATTCTAGATAAGTTTGCACGAAAGATTCTAAATATTTTTGACGATTTATTGCATTTTATAACCTATTTATTTTATATTTCCTCAAATTCTTGCTCATAATCAATTAATCGCATATAAAATTAAGTTTTGTTTTATAAATCAATTTGCAGGAAAAAATTTTATATTTAAGCTATAATATCATCTTATTTCTGTTTATCTTATAAAAGAATTGTTTTTAAGAGTTAATTTTTTATCTCTAAATAATCTAGCAATTTTTCAGACATTATGAAAACATATAATTACAATCTTTAAAATATAAATAAAATAGATCAATTAACAAAAAATAACGACTATTTTTAATTAGAAAATGAATATTAAAACATTTTATTTAATTTCTTGATAAGATCTTTTAAATTGAAATAAGTTGCTTTTTTTTATTTATTTTAAATAAAGCACTTTAAATATTATTATGCTTATAAATATTTAGTATCTTAAATTAAAAAATACTATATTTTATATTAAGGCAAACATTTATTAAAGGAATGCTTAAATTATAAATTATAATTTAGTTGTCTAATAATTTAGAATATAACAAAAATAGCTCATTTTTAAGGTTATTTATGAAATTGTGTACTATTAACATTATCGGCTTAGTAAAAACTTTGCTTTTTATTATGCTATATATGTTTCATTTATATTGTTCGAAATATTTTCCATTTTTTATAGATATAATTATAATAGTTATTAACTTACACTTTGTATATTATTTTAATTAATACAAAAGATTAAAGCTTTTCTTTTAACCTTTTTTGATATAATGAAAGCTATATTGATTTCTTAATTATTTACACTTTAATTTTGCTAATTCGTATTATTTAATATTAGAATATAATTTTATTCTTATTTTAGATGGAAATATAAGATAATTTACAAGAAAGTGAAGATTTTTATAATTTTGCATATATTCAAATTATTTATATAGTTTACTAGCAAATGTTTTTATATGATAAACAATAAATGAATTTTTTTTAAGTTTTCAACTTTAATAAAATAGCTTCATTAGGAATTCAAATTTTAAGATTAAATAAATAAAATCAATTTTTACATGTACAGTAGATATATTCAAGTTGCTTAAAATCAGAAAGTTTATCTTTAAAACAATTCCTTTTAATATTACGAAATGAGAACAAATTTTAAAGATAAAAAATATTTAATATAGCAATTTTTTCTTAAAAACTCGTTTTTCTCTCCTAAATTAACATCTTTTCGCAAAATAAAAACAGATAATTAGTCGTAGTAAGCTCTTTTCAAAACTCTTTTACTCATCTTTTCGATTTTTAATGTTTTTCTAATTATTATAATAAAGCAGAATATTTTTAAACTTGATTAATAAATTTTTGTTTCTATATTTTATATAGTTAGGATAGATATATTATTTAGATCCTTGTTTAATTCCTTTTTTTAGATTCTTTGTAAATTGGCCTAAAATTTATTATTACAGATGTATTGTACCTCATTTTTTCTATTTGACTGTTCAAATTTTTATAAATGGAATTTTAAATTCCTTTTAGATTTGTTTTTTAACAATTCAGAATACCTACTATAAGCGGTAAGCACTCTAATAGAGGTTTTCTTTACTAATTTATTTCTTCCTAAAATTGTCATTTATTTTTTTATATTTACTTCTTAAAAGTAATTTAAAAAAATTTTCAAATCTTTTAAATTCTATCTCTTTAAGAAAAGGATTTATCCATCCCGAAAATCTTTTGTAGCGAATAACTCAGAGTGTAAAAAGGATAATATTTTCACGATTTCATGGTTTATTTTATTATATCTCCTTTCTTCTAGAGATCCTTTTATTTTAAATAAATTCTTATAACATTAAAATTTTTTAAAGCGAATTTTTTCATTTACTCAAAAAGAAGTTCAAAATTAAAAAATGTTTTTACTTCAAAACATAAATAATAATTTTTTTATAATTTCAAAAATAATTTACCTTATCAAAGTTTTAAATCTTAAATTGAAGTTTATTAATTAAAATATTCAAGAATATCATTTGCAATCTAGAATGAAATAGCTTCTAAATTTCATTTTTTTCTGAATAAATTAAAATAATCAATCGCAGCAAAAAGGCATGCTTGATATTTAAAAAATATTTAAGATTTCAAGTAGTTACAGATTGGATATTGAGCATGGTTTAACAAGTGTTTCTTAAGATAAAATAGAATAGCAAACGTTTTATAGAAGAATTAAATAATTATAGAATTCCAGTGTTTCTAAATGAAAAAAAAAGAAGTCACTAAAATTTAATTAATCAAAGTCATAAATAAAAAAGCGGTAAATAAATGAGAAATGTACATGTCCAAAGGGTTGCCAAAATATCTACTTTAAACTTATAAATCTAAGAATTGTCCTTTTGAAAAAACGAAAAAATATAAATCCTTCTAGAACTACAAATATTCAATGGCTTTTATTAAATTTAGATTGAAATATTCATGCAATAGCTTGAGATCTAAATTTTCGAAGTAGCATAATTGTACACACTCTTTAAGTTTTTCAATTTCTTGATTATCTTAAATCAAAAATTTTCAGTTGAGTTTATTTTTTATATTCTAAAGAATATAAAAACTGCTGTCTTTTTCTCCAACTTTGCAATATCTTAGACTTGAATTTGCTGCTTCATTCATTACACTATTCAATAGACATAAATTTAAACCCCAAAATTACAAAAGCATTCATACTTTAGTCTCTTGAAAACATTATCAGTCTAATCCTTTAAAGCTCTATCTGCTTAACTTCCCTTTTCTTCATTTAGATCATACTACTCTAATTGATTTCCTTATATCTCTAAGCTAAAATCAATCTAAAATATTAACTATCATAAAAAGCATTAAAGCTAGATTTTATTTTTAAATTAGTTTAATATACTTATTACCAAATCTCTTGTAAATAAAAGCTTAGAATGAAATATATAGTATATTTAAAGGTTTAATGTATCTTGTTAGTTTATTAAGATACATAAATAAGAAGTATTATACAGAATTAGGCTATCTTTAATTAAAAATACTGAGTCTAGTAATCTTAATAATTTATTAGCTCTACTAATAAAGCTCCAATATAATAAATAATCAATTAAATACTTTAATGGATTTATTAACTCTAAGGCTAGTACTTTAAAGTTGTTTTTTGGTCAGTTTGAACTTGCTTTCTTCTCTATCATTTCAATTTACTGTTCATTGATATGTAGTTTCTCGCTCATGCACTTAGTTTGTCTTTCTTTAACATAAATTTTAAGAAGATAAACTGAAAGAAACTAAGCCAGCAACTAAACTATCTTAATTGATTCATATAAGCAAGCAGCTACTTTGAAGGTAAATCTACTTCCTAACCTCAATATTGTAAATCTTCTAAAAAGAATAATATGAAGTTGTCTATTTTCTTTTACGAAAATCTTAAAAATAAATCTATCTAATGTTTTTTGTTTTAAACTCCAGATTCCACTTATTAGGTAAGTAAATGATATACGTGTTCCTTAATCCTTAATTCTTGTAGCTTATATTGATTATTTTTTTTGCTTTTTTCTTTCCTTTTAAAGAAAGTTGCTTAGTATCTTTTTACTGCTAGATTAAACTCCTCATTGTAGCTTAGCTCCAAGACGTAACTTGCAATATAAAAAATTGAAAGCAGGCAGGTTAAACATTTTTTACTAGTCAGTTTTACTTGGCAATTATATTCAGCATGTTAAAAACAATAGGAGACTCATTGAGATTCTTTAATTTTAAATATCTTGCGTTGCTGGGATATTCCTATAATTTTTTCTTTTTTTAATTCCTTTAGCTCAAATAATTCTTTCAAGAGTAAGAATTCTTGTAAACCTCTGATGGTTTTATCAGATAATCTTTTAACTATATTTAGCTTCTTCTCAAATCTACCCGTTTATATCCAACGAGGTCTGGATTAAAAGTAAACGTTTATTTCCTTTCTATCTTTGAAGATGTGACTTTATTTTAAAGATAAAGCTTCATACTGGGAATGCTTTATTTTTGGTATTTAATTTTTTTCTGTTTCTTTGATTTTTATCTGGATATCAGGCTTATTATTATATATTATTAAATCGCCATAGTTGTTCGAAGGTGAACAACAAGGGACGGCTTCATCAGAGGTTGGGGAAGCTAAGTACCCATAATCGACTTTATGTCTTCCTCTGCTTTGGCTTGACCTCGAGACATAAGATTCTTAGACCTTCGGCACTGGCTTAATTTGGATTGCATTCTGGAACAAAAAAGAAATAATATTGCGAGCTTCATCAGAGGTGTGGAATTTAAGTACCCATAATTGACACATGTCGTCCTCTGCTTTGGCGATGCAATGAGACACAATCCTGCCATGTCCTTGAACCTCCAACAAGTATTAAAGATTATGAGTATTCTTAAATTATATCAGTATTGAACATTTTTATATGTACTGAATAATTATACCAGTATTGAACAAGGTTTATCAGTATCTGATAATTTTATCAGTAAGAAACTTTCTTGTCAGTATGAAACATTTTTTTTTAAAGAGCTGCGCACCAACGAGAGTGCTACGCGCTCTATAATCAAATTTATTTATTTATTTATTTATATACATCAAAATATAGTAAAAAAACTTACAAAGCTTGTTTAATCCGCCATATATTTTTCTTTTTCTGTTTAACAAATAATTCCTACTATAAAAATATCACAATTCTAGCAATGAAGTTAAGTAGAAATCAGACAGCAATTTAATGTTCTCCACAACCTTCATCAAAGAGTTCAAAATTTTTAGCAATCCTTAGAGAAATTAACATCACTAATAAGAATCTCTCGTTTGGAAGTATTTGATACTTTCAAATATTTCTTAGATGAATTCATAGACACAACTAGGCAAGCAACTAATGACAAATATGAGATTATTCGAAACCTCGCTTTATCTTAATTCTAAGCACGTTCTTAGTATCTATTATTTGCTTCATTCAACATTCTCTACTTTTTACTAAAATTTTGTTTATAGAAATTGATATCTGACTCTCACTTTTAGAACACTATTTCTTATTAAGATAGAATTAACTTTTTATCTTGCAAATTTTTCAATTATAGTTCCTTTATTCACCATATCAAGATCTAAAGAAATTGCCAATCAACTACTTCAAGTAACTTTTTAAGCTTCACATATTACTAGACTAGAGTAAGCTTTTTATTAGATCTTACTATCTTGAATCTACTCAACTGATTGCTATTCAAACGTAGTAACCTAATTACATCTCACTCACTATAACTACAAATAATGCTAAACCTTAATATATTTAAAAGTAGTAAAAGCTTCTTATTTTAGTAGCAACTTATTTTAACCTAAATAGACAAATAATTAGATATTAAAGTAGCAAGGATATAAGATTAACAACCTAACTTAATTAACTAATCACTATATCCTAATTTTAATAGCCTAGCATTATTATATTACAGTTACTAAGACTACTTGACAGTGAAGGGAGGAGAAGACCACCTAGAGATCAAGTTCCTATTGGTTGGATAGGGAAGTAGGAAGCTTTTAAGTAGACGATCCTTCTTTAACACTTTAATTTAAATTTAAATTTAAACAGTTACTAAGACTATTAGCAACCCTTTATTTTAACAAAGCAGGTTATTACTATTATATATTTAGTGCTTTAAAGACTATAGGAGATACAGTCTAGGATATACATAAAAGTAATAGAAAGGCTATAATATATATAGAGTAAGACTTTTATATCCCTATTTAGATACAAATAGTAGCTTTTATTGAAGACATTAAAGAGGTAGACTAGAATATTAATTTCTATATAGATTCATTTATAAGATTAAATATTTAAAAGTACAAGAAAGATATGAATGTCTAAAAGTACGCTATTCATAATCTAACTTACTTTATGATTTCATTTATCTTATCTGATATTTTGGAAGCATATACAATCATCTTTCACATCAAAAGTTATTTAATCAAACTCCATTCAAATTTATTTTACTTAATGTATTGCTGACAATAGATCTAATATTTTCTATCAATGCGTTTATTAACGAATGAATCTCTGTTAATTTCTAGTTTTTCAGCAATCCTATGAACTAATAAAATTCTTAATTTATTACCTTATTTCTTATCGTAAGTAAATATTATATTTATTCAATTAATGTATAACAATCCAACTATTAAATCTAAACAATCTTTAACTGTTTTAAATCAATATAATTAAATTTCTATTTATAGGTAGTATTCATCCTTAGGCACCAACATATATTATATTATAATTTCCGATTTGTACCTATTTATTAGCAATTTCTTTTAATCTTATATCTATAAATTTTCAAATATATGATGCTAGCTTATTTATTTATCTACTATTAATAATCTACCCCATTTTAATTATTTTTACTCTTTATTATTTTTTATTTATTTTGAAAGAGTTAATCAATTAATAAAAGCTGGTAAATTATGTAATGAATAAGGTGTTAGTATATTTAAAAATTTAGGCAATTTCTTATAATTTACAGTATTTTACTTAATTAGTAGTATCATATTGTTAAATATTTTTATTAGTTTAAATTTTCCTATTCCAGTTGATCCTAATGGAAGAAGTATGTATTAGATATTTTGCTTTGTAAAATTAAATAAATTAAATTGCTAATTTTTAATTTATTTATAGTTGAATATCTATAATTTCTAATATTTTAAGTTTAACTTTATTCTTTTATTTTTCATTTTCTAGTTTTTTTTCTGAATTTATAAGCTAATTTTGTTGGATAATGCTTATTGCTTATTAATTCTATATCAAATATTTAAAACACATCTTCATTGTAACTTTCTCTAGAATTATTTCTTTTAAATATACAGTCAGTATCTTCTTAATGTCACAGGTTTATATGAAAATGAATTAATTTTAGCAATTTTAGGTAAAATATTTTTGTTTATACTTTTAGGATCTAAAAAAATAATTTATTAGATTATTATTTTTTTAATTTTTAGTTCCTATAGTAATTGCTTTTTTTCTATACTAAATAATAGAATCAATTCATAACAAGTTATATTTTTTAATTCTTTGCTACTACTCTCAAATAAACGATTCGGAGTAAAGTTTGTTTTGAATTATATGCAAAAAATATCGTAATTTATCTTCAGAAAATAATGCTTATTATTAATATCTTTCAAATTAATCAATATCTTTATTAGATATTAGATTAGATTAAATTTTATTAAATTTAGGCTTTCGTTTTTTATCTTGACTTAGTTTTACATCTAATGAGAACATTTTAAAATTATTCTACTTTCCAAACTTCTCAATATTTCTAAAATTTTGTATTTCTCAAAAAGGATTAATTCAAATATATTATAATTTACTATTCTACGTTATAAGAGTTTTAATAAATATCTATTTCCAAAATCCCTTACAATCCATTATTTTTAGCTTTTCTTTTTGTTATGTTTTTGGTTTTATACTTTAGTACATTATTAATATCTAATACAAGCTAAGCATCCTAATTGGTTATTCATAATTGAAGTTAAGGTTTCATGAATGGCAATATAAATTTATTATTCCGTCAGGATTTTATAATTGCCTTTTAATAAAAAAGCCAATTTCTTATATCTTAGCATATAATCTTAATTTGCGGTTCAGTCTTTTTGGTATTTTTATCAACTTTCCTTTTTAATTTGTTGGTTTATTTAGTTTTTATTTAATCTTAGCTGCATTAGTGTAAAATGATATTAATTATAATTCTAATTAGTTTGATTAATTTTATTTTATAACACCAATAATGATGTTTTATTTTAGCTAAAATTAAAGTATTATTCTCTAATGTTGCTGTTTATACTTATATATAATGAATATGATTAATGATATAAAATGTATTATGTAATATATGCTTCATACTTATAATTAAAATCTAAATTAATCTTTATTATAATTTAGTGAAGAGAAAGTTCCCTATAATTCTCTATTAAAGTAACTAGTTTTGCTATTTTACTAACTGCTACTTAATTTATTACATATCCCTTTTACATAATCTAGATATTTTCATCTATTTTTAGTTATTTTTAAACTAAATAACTAAAAATAAAATAAATCTCATTTACTAAAGCTAAAATTAATAGAATAGCTTCTATAATTTATTACTTTTAAACTATTATTAAATTACAATACTTTAAAACCTTAAACTTTCTAGATAAGAAAGGAAAATAGGCTATTAAGGATATAATAGATTATATATAAGGATAAATTTAATTCGAAAAGATAATTGCCAATCTCATTAGTATCCACAGTGGAAGAAATATTCCATTATAAGTCTTGCCTTACGTTACTATATTAACTTTGAGTAAGTTTCATTAAAGCATAAAGTAAACATAGCTACAGACCTAAAGACAATCATATTAAGAATCTCTCTTAGAGCATAAATTTATTTCCTCCTAGGTATGAATTTAATATTTTTAAGGATTTTAGGAGATTATTTAGTATATTAAGATTGAGAGAAGCACATAACGATACTCCTTCAGACTTTTTATTTTATACATAAGCACTTTTTTAAATTTTCTTTGTAATTGAATATTCTTTTTAATAATCTAAGTTATAATGAAACTTAGAGCTATTGAAATCCTTAATACTTTTAATTAAAAAACTTTAGAATGCTGCTACAAATGTTAAATTTGATAAAATGATATAAAAATAGAAATAGTATCCAGTTTATAAAAGGATATAATAATTAAAATTAATTTTAGAGATTATAATAAGTAATTGTATGATATAAAAAGGATAAAGGATAAAATTAAGTTTATAGTTTTAGAAAAGAGCTCCAGGGTTCACTTGCTTTTGTTCCTGCTCTTTCCTGAACTAAAGGACTGCGTAGGACTACATTAGTCCGCCATCCTTGTCTCTCCCTCATCCACTAATTATCGTTATAGTTTCTTCTTCCATTTTTATAAAACTCGTTGTTTCTTGAGTTGTAGAATTTCTTTCTGTATACTTATCCTGTTCTTGCTGGACATATTCTGAAAAGTTAGTCTAATATTTATTACTTGTTAATTTTTTCAATTTCTTGTTTCTTCCAACATTTTTTCCAGCAATGATTTTTCTAACATAAATAGCACCGAATCTTTTTGAGATAATAATTGATCTTATTTATTTCTTATTATTAGAATTCCGATTCGATTTCCATTGGGATATTTGATTATTAATCTTATTAATCTTATAATTTTTAAATTATTACTTGTTATTATTCTTGTTTTTCTTAAAGTTGCTTTATTTGATATTCAATTTAAGAAAAATGAAATTGGAACATTTGAGGGACTTCGTTAAATTATTTATCAATTTATTCCAATTTAATTACTATTTACGATTATATTTTATTTAATGATTCATCTATGGATGGGAATTATAGGTTTAATTATTCCATTAATTTTTCTAGTAAGTTTTCTTAATTTTCTATTTTTTATCTTTGCTTTTTCAAGTCATATTGGATATTTGATATCCTTTGCTGAACTGATTATGCAAAGGATTCCTTAGATTATTAATCTTTATCTTATTAAGACTATTCTTCAATTAAATTAGGTTATTCTTATTTTTTCAAGTATTCGTTAATAGAGGTCTATTATTTCTTAGGTGTCATTTTATTTTTAATTTATATTTAATAAAAATGCTCCTAGTTTCATATTTTTAATGATATGCATATTTTAATCAATAAAGTTAAATATATTTTTAATTCCAAATGTATATTTATTTTACTCTACTTAATATTTAAAGTTAGAATGTAATATTTATATGAATTAAATTGTTTAAAAAATGAAGCGAGTTTTCATATTAAGTATATAAAGAGAATTAGAAAATAATAATTTTTACTTAATTATTCATTTAATTAAAAGTTTTCACTTTAGCAGAAGTTTAAAGTTTGATGCTAAAAAAATTGTTATTTGACCATAATATACATCCACAATGGATAATAAATGGTAACAATAACCTATCTTCAAATAGACTGATTATTAAAAAACTGAAAGTGTGAGAATTTTCTATAATTTTTAATTTTTATATTTAATAATAAAAAATTTCTAGGAATAATTCAATGGGGAATTTAAGAGAATTAAATATTCTTTATTTATCTTAATCACAAATATTGTAAAGTATAAAATTTTAATTTTATATTTTTAACTTTTAAATTAATTTATTTATACTTTAATTTTTTCTTTTAGTAATATTTTTAAATAATTTAATAGAAAACTGATAGTATCAACTAATTCATAAGTAAATTTTATGTTCATTTTTAATTGAAAAATTTAATTTCCTAGGTTTTCCTTACAATTTTTCATTTAATTTTAAACATTTTTAACTAGATTTCTAAAGTTAAAATCTAGATTACATAATTTATTATATGTTTTATCTAAAAATTAATAAAATATTTTAAATATTTATCTAAAATATCCTTTAGAGTTATAAATTCTCTTTAATTTTTTTAAATTTTATTTAATAATTTTATTAGCATTTACTTTTATTTTTATAAAATACTAAGAAATTTTATTTATAACTAATTATTTTAATTTTTTTTAACAAAAAGAAAAATATTAATTTTCCTTAGATTTTTTTAATTTAAAATATTTTTCTTAATTTATAGGATATGCAATCGCAGTTTTATTAAATATTTGTATCTAGAAGATAAGAAAATTTCCTATTAGTATCTAATTAAACCTATCTAATTTAGCTAGTTAAAATACTCAGAACATTCGCAAGTACAGTTAAAGTAAAAAGAGTTTTTCTTTTAAGTTTATGAATTAATATTACTAAATGAATTAGTAAAGGAATATATAATATATAATCACTTAATTTTAAGATAAATAGAGTTTTTAGATATGTGAATAATTGAATCTATTGAAGATTTAAATTAGCTTTTCTTTATTAAATTATATAAAAGAATAATATTTTCTCTTTACTATTTACTTTAGTATATATAATTACCAAATGTCTTATTTTTTTAACTAGTATCATTAATACTTTAATTTTAATATATTCTTATACTCAGATAAAAATTCTTAACTTAGATAAATTAAGACTAATTATTTAAAAAATGTACCTTTTTTGTTAGTTTTAAAGGAAAGTTAATTAGAATATGCAAAAAGATAGTTAATAAAAAGGAATATATAAATATAATTTAATTTAGGAAAATTATAAATAATCTAAAATTAAAACTTATTTTAATGTCTAGCTTCAATAATTCTATAACTATCTTATCATCTTTTTAGGTTTAAATCTTTTGTAATAAGATTAATAAATGATGATATGCTATAAAGCAAAACATAGAGAATTGTTGATTAGGAACAATAAGATATAGAATAATAGTAGATTAATAAAATGTATTAAGAGTAAATAATATTCTGTTAGACTAGTTTTAAATAACTTATATTGCTAAACTAATAATTATATTATCTCATACTTATTACAAAGAAACATATTGTGTTAAGTTTACTCTTTCTATTAATTCAGAAAATAATAATAGAATATTTTAAAATATATTTTCTTTCTTAAAAAAGCTTATAATTTTCTTAGTAACAAACAAGTTATTTTAATAAAGAGAGTATTAATAGTGATAACTATATTTTTTAGATTTGTATAGAATAATAGAATTAAGTTTTTATCTTTAAATAATCTAGAATAATTTAGGTATTATTAATTTGAAATGATAATTACAAAAATAACATAAATAATAAATATTAGTTTGCTATAAAAAGAGAAAGTTATCTAAATGTATTAATTATAACTAATCTAATATCTAAATTAAAGAGAAATTAATTAATAACTAATAAAGCTAAAAGGATAAAATATTAAGTATTTAATATACATAATTAAACATATTAAAGCTTATTTTAATAATAAAATTAAATATTACTATTTAATAATTGTAAGATATAATTAGTGATACACCATTTATAGTTAGTTTAAATATTTACTTTCTACTACTTATATTTATTACATTTATATATTTTGTTTAGAATCAACATTAAAAGTAATAAATTATATTAGTTTATTATTTTAAGAGAGACCTTTATAAATAAAAAGTTTTAATGAAATAGTAGTAAGAAAGTGGATAAATAAAAGAATCTATCTTATAAATTTAAATACTTTATTTTAAATAATTTGATGTTTTTTAATATTTATTCAAACTAATTAATAAGAAACTTATTTTATTTCATTTTTTTTAATTAGTAAAAAGCTTAAATAAATATTTTTTAATTAAATGTAAGTGAAAAACAATAATTAATAACAGTAGCTTTAAAAGAATTTTAATATTTTATTTATCATATAAAAGAATCTACAACGAAATAAGGTTTTCTTATTAAGAGTCTTTGATTTAAAGCACAAATAAGTTGTAATTAGATAAATGCATATTAAATTTATTATAATAAGGATATAATTCTTCGTTATAAACTTTTGATATAATAAATTATCCTTTTATTTAAAAGTAAAAAGATATAAAATAATTAAAAATGTAAAAGCATGCACACTATTAGTTTAATATATTGTCTTGTTTTAAGACAAAAATAAAAAAATCAATGTTTTATAAATAAGATACTTATAAATATGCTTAATAAATAATTTAATTGTTTAATTATATTGAAATTAAGTAAGTAAAATTTATTGAGTTATTTTAATTAAATGGTTATTGAAGTAAGTTATAATATTAAAATGGAGAAAAAAGAAAAGCAATTTACTAAAAGTATTTTTTTAAGAAAACTCTTAAGAGCGAGAAACCACATCCTAGGGAAAATATCTCTACTTCATTTTAAGTATGAAATTCTGCCTAACTTATGCTACTAAAAGTTAATAAATAAGATCAGTTATGACCAAAGTAAAGGTATTTCTTTAATATTTTTTAGACTAAATCCTTACTAGTCACACCTCACCTGTTTACTCGGTATCTATATCAAGTGACCTGAATTGAATTGTATCAGGTTCGTACAGGCCTGAAAATTCGATAAAGATCTGGAATTTCCAGACAGGTACTCTCCTAAGAACTATAACAGGACATACTGATTATGTTAATTCGGTAGTAATCTCCTATGACTCTAGCTATATTGTATCAGGATCTGAAGACACAACCATAAAGATCTGAAACTTGTAGACTGGTTCACTCATAAGAACTTTAACGGGGCATACTGGCTCAGTTTACTCGGTAGTAATCTCTCTAGACTCTAGCTATATTATATCAGGATCTTACGATAAAACTATAAAGATCTGAAATTTACACAATGGTGCTCTCCAAAGAACTATAATGGAGCATACTTCACATGTTATCTCGGTAGTAATTTCCTATGACTCTAGATATATTATATCGGGATCTGGTGACAACACTATAAAGATTTGGGATTTCTAGACTGGTCAGCTTGTGCGAACTCTTACTGGGCATTCAGGTTATGTTTTATCGGTGATAGTGTCTAAGGATAACATGTATATCATATCGGGTTCGGATGACAAGACAATTAAGATATGGGACATCTCAACTGGTTATTGTATTCGTACTCTTTAAGGCCATACAGGTGTTGTACGTAGTATTCAGTTAAGTATTGATTCAAGTGTTATATTTTCTGGTTCTTGGGATGAAATAATCAAGATATGGAACTTTGATAAGGGTGAGTGTATATAGACTTTGTAAGGGCATACAGGATGAATATGGTCTATAGCATTGAGTGTTGACAATAGATGGTTGGTATCGGGAGGAGGATTTGACAGGACGATAAGAAAGTGGAGAGTTTCGAGTTGAGTAACTTGCTAATTGACTTAATTAAATTTTACGATTAAATATAAGAAATTGGTAATGCATTTAAATGAATGTTTAATGATAATAATGTTTGGAATTTTATGAAGTGTTTGTTTTTTATTTATTTATTAAAAGGTTGTATATTCTTAAATATTATTGGCTTAAAAAAAAGGTTGAGTAGATAATATAGGTTATTGAAATTAGTGAGGTATGTGATTTAAACTGGTAATGTTTAAAAATATTAAAAATATAATTTTGTTAAATGAAAACATGAAGTGGGTTTAAGTTTAATTTTATTCTATAAAATTTTATAGATTTGAAAGACGTTAATTTTGAAGAGAAAAACAAGTTTTTAAGAAAAATTGCTATATTAAGTATTTTTTCTCTTTAAAATTTTTCTCATTCTGTAATATTAAAAGAAAAGCTTTAAAGATAAACTTTCTGATTATAAGCAACTTAAGCATATCTACTGTGCGTGTAGAAAATCGATTTTATTTATTAATCTTAAAATTTGAATTTTTAATGAAGCTATTTTATTAAAGTTGAAAGCTTTTTAAAAAATTGATTGATTATTTATCATATAAAAACATTTTTTAGTAGACTATATAAATAATTTGAATATATGCAAAATTATAAAAATCTTCACTTTCTTGTAAATTATTTGTTATTTCCATCTAAAATAAGAATAAAATTAAATTCTAATATTAAATAATACGAATTAGCAAAATGAAAGTGTAAATAATTAAGAAATCAATATAGTTTTCATTATATCAAAAAAGTATAAAAGAAAAGCTTTAATCTTTTGTATTAATTAAAATAATATACAAAGTGTAAGTTGATAACTATTAGAATTATATCTATAAAAAATGGGAAATATTTCGTACAATATAAAAAGAAAAATATATAGCATAATGAAAATCAAAGTTTCTACTAAGCCGATAATGCTAATAGCCCACAATTTCCCAAACAACCTTAATAATGAGCTATTTTTGTTTTATTCTAAATTATTAGACAACTAAATTATAATTTATAATTTAAGCATTCCTTTAATAAATAATTGCATTAATATAAAATATAGTATTTTTTAATTTAAGATACTAAATATTTATAAATATTCATAAACATAATTTTCATAAACATAATATTATTTAAAGTGCTTTATTTAAAATAAATTAAAAAAAAACAACTAATTTAAATTTAAAAGATCTTATCAAGAAATTAAATTAAAATGTTTTAATATTCATTTTCTAATTAAAAATAGTCATTATTTTTTGTTAATTGATCTATTTTATTTATATTTTAAAGATTGTAATTATATGTTTTCATAATGTCTGAAAAATTGCTAGATTATTTAGAGATAAAAAATTAACTCTTAAAATCGATCCTTTTATAAGATAAACAGAAATAAGAGGAATTATAATTAAACAAAATTCTAACAAACAAATTTATAAGACAAAAAAATTAATTTTATAAGAGATCAATTGAAGATGTGCAAGAATTTGAGAGCAAAAATATTACAGTTAATATCAAAATATTGTAATCCAAAAGCCATAGATGCAAAAATTGATGCTCAAATTAAACTACAAATAGATTTATTATTTGGTAAATTAATCTAGAAATAAGAAATATGGCATTGCTTTAACAGATTTATTGAGAAGTTTAATTTATCTTCAAATTTAATATCTTTTTTATTTATTATTAAATAATAGTAATTAAAAAAAATGGAGTCTTAAAATCTTGTTCCCGGCTTTTTCTTGAGTAAAGAAGAGAAAAAAGCTCTAGAAAAAAAGCAGGCATAAAAAAAGTATCAATAGTCTTCTTCTCCCCGCTTACAAAACTAATAAAAACCTAATAACTATAATAAACACCTCCTAAAGTAATAAAAAGAAATGAATCTAATATAATAACATGAAAAGAACTTCCATCAAAGATAATTAAAAAGGAAATCAATATTTAACAGTTAGTATTTGAAATATCCAATATCTAGGAAGAGATTAAAGGGTTTAAGTAGGATAATTAAGAACTAAGAAATTTATTATCGCTTGGATAAGATAACTTAGAGATTAGAATTATTAATCAAGAAAGGGAACTCCAAGCATATTGGAACATTTAAACTGAACATAGATAAGAAACAGCAAGGCTTGGAAATATCGTATAAAAACAAGAATTGGAGTTTATTAAGCAAAAGAATATTAGCATAAACATAATTAAATAGACAAATTAGATGGAATTAGAATAAAAAGAGGTTATAAATCGAAAACCAATCAGGTAAGTAGGGAAGAAGTGCTGCTACTGTAAGAGTAAGTGACATTTGCACAAGAATTGCTAAAAATTTTAGAATTTCAAGAAAAAATTTTGGCGTAAAGAATAAGAAAAATACTAGAGGCTCTATTGCAACTAGCATGGAGATATTTACAGAAGAAATGATGTGAAGTACTTTTGAAATAATAAGAACAAGAAGTCAAAGAAACTGAGAAGACCTTAGCGAAGATAATTTCATTAGAAAGTCAAGAATGATGAGAAGTGTTGCTGATAAAACAACTTATTTTAAACAGTGTCCAGATTGGCACTTTTGAACATTTTAATTTCATTATCATTATTAAATAATAGTAAAATTAAAAGTTTACTATGTAATTTTAAAACTTTTTATTATATGTATAGTTATATTAAAATTATGTACGAATTATTTAAAAACTAGATAATTAAAAAGATGATGGGAGCTGAAGTTGATTCTCATAAAATCTTTGAGCCTTTTGGATAATGTCGAGTTCCTATCCACTGAGAAGGTCCATGGTTAGAGTCATTCTCAGCAGGAAAACAAAATCTTTCCGATTATTCACTCTTGCTAGCAACTTGAAAGCTGTCGGCTCCTTGTTATGGAACCCCCTGGCTGAAGCTATTGAATTAATATGTGGTAAAATGCAAAGAAATATCAATTTCTTTGGGATACTATTTTTATTTTGAATAAAACTTATCCTTTATAGATATTAACATATTAAAACATAAACAAGTTACTTTTCTTGTATCTTTCTTACAGTATCCAACATTTCTTAAAATAAACTAAAAGCATTTAAAATCAAATAAATATTAGAATTACGATGAAAAATAGTAAAAATTATTATATTTTAAATTTATAATTTTCGTAGATTAAAATATTTTCTGATTTTGGAAATAAATAATTTTATTGTTTAAACTAAAGAAAATAATTTTATTTTCCTTTGTAAACTAATTTTTATGTCTGAATAATATAAAATTTGAATTTTAAGTTGTTTTTAATATTTGAACTTTAAAATATTGAAGTTATAAAATTATTTTATTTAATTTGCTGTAAATTTCAAATTTTTTTGTTCAATTTCTTTAAACTATAGCATCTATTTAAATTAAAAACGTTTTGAATTGTTTTTTTAATTCGCATTTAGTTTTTTTAAATAATTAGTAAATCTGTATTAAATCTACAAAATTTAAGCATCAATAACCTAATAATTCTAAACCACTATTACTTCTAAATATTTTTTCATTCATTCGATAAATTTTTTCCAATTATCCGTAGTTTACTAAAATGCATTACTATCAACATCTAGTTATATAAATGCAAATTAAGTATTTATTTATAATCCTATTATATTAAATAATTTGCAATTTTAGTAAGATAGTAAGTAAAAAGTGATTAAAAAATAAAATATTAAATTAATTTTTAAATTTTATGATTAAATATCTGATATACGAGTTATTATCGTTATATTATAAAAATACTTAAGCAAATTTAGGATATCTATAAATAATTATAGTTAAAGAAAGTAAAATAAGTTATTTTTTAAAACCTTAAAAAATTTAATTATTTCTTAATCGGTTGCATATAAATAAGAAAAATGGTAAAAATTTGATAAAAAATTAAAAAGTTAATAAATTTATAGAATAAAAAAATCTTTAAAATAAAAGAATTTCATTAAACATAATATTCTTAACGCCAAAAAAATTAATATTTAAATAAAAAGTAAGTATTTTTTTATATTAAAATGATTTTACTTAAATAATCAAATTATTTAAAAAAAAACTTCACTTAATAATGATAATAATTTATCTAATTTACAGTAATAAAAATAATTAAAGCTAAAATCTAGTAGAATTAGTCAAAATAAAAATAAAAATAAAATTTAAACATTTAAAATTCTTAAGAAACTTCAATTTATTAATATTTTTTTTAATTAATTCAGATGGAAAAATAAATATGTAAAATTAAAAAAGATAAAATTTTTAGATTAGGAAACTTGAAAAGCATAACCAGTAATCGTTATATTTTTAACGTGTCTCTTAATAAATTAACAAGGATATTTTACAAGGCATTTTATGCAAATACAAATTTCTATGTAAAATTTATATTATAAAATTTAAATTCCACTTGCAATCTTTTGAATAGGTTCTCTTCAAGAAATTGATTCTAATTAGGAATCACTTAAGTTTATGAATTAATAAGAAAATAATTAATGTTTTTGCTAATTACGATTTTGCTTATATGATAAAAAAACTAATGGAAAACTTAAGAAACTTTTCCCAAAAACCTTGAAGTGAATCTGTATCATTTGCAGATAATTTCGAGACTTAAGGAAAATTGATTTATAAACTTAAGTTTTAAACACAATAAGTTTAACTTTTGTTTGCACTAAAATTTTATTGCAAAACAAGCAAAGGATCAAATCTAAAATATCGAGAAATAAACTACCTTAAGAAAAATTCGCAAAAGATACTTCCTTAAAGAAAATATTTTTCTCTTTAAGATTAAAACTTAATCCTGTCAGGAATTGTCATTTTACAATTAAGGTTGAATTATTAAATTTTTGTTCTTTTTATTAGTTTAATAAATTTATATTAAAATAGAAATTAATTATTTTTTTAATATTCTTTGAAGAGTGCTCATATCTCTTTGTATTGCTTCTAAGAATTGATTTATATTTTTAGATTGTTTTAATTCAAATTTTGAATTTGATTTTATATAGTAGAATCTGTTAATCATAGTTAATTAATTTTACAAGTTATTTGCTTGATTATTATTTTGACATTTTTATAAAGATTATAATCTATTTATTAATCTTGCTCATTCATAAAAGTTTTAGTTTCTGTATAATGTTTTAATTTTAAATAATGTCAGTAAATATATGAAACTTATTAGTTTAGATTCTTTACTTATGCTCCTTTAAATCTTAATCATCGTCTATTTTTTAATTCTAACAATGTGCAGAATAAACTTAATGAAAAATAAAGTTGTTTATTTAATTCTTATAAGCAACAAAACTATATATTTTAGACTAATAAAGATTTAACTAATGAAACTATACATTCTCTCCATTTAGTAAAGTATCTGTTTAAATAATAATTTAATTATAATTTTATAGTAAAAATATGTTTCAGCAAAGTATCAAAAGATTAGGGCAATTTCAATTACATATTATTTAAATTTCCTCCATTTAAGTTGCATTTGGTTAGTTTCCCATTCCTTAGATTGACCACTTATAAATTTGAGTTTCTTAGATTACAATCTTGAAAATTTGATTCATTCAATTAGCACCTTAGATTCCTATTCCCTCAAATCTTTTTTATATACAATTATAGTTAAAACATTTTAAGATTGCTATCGCATTTGCAGAAGCTTATTCTACTTTGAAATCAGCCTTAGATAATTCTATGATATCATTCAATTTTTTTTATCAAACCTTAACTTGATAACTGTTTTAATTTAATCAAAACATTTTAATTATTACATATGTTAGAAAAATTTAAAGGCTTTTCTTGCAAATTAGCATTTTTCAAAACTTTATTTTAAAATTTTTCTAAGAACTTAGCAACATTTTCTACTGTTAATAGTGTAAAATCATATTTAATTTATTATTTAAAATATTTATTTAATATATCTGTAATATTATAATCTTATGGATTTTAATTCTGCACTTTTCCGCAATAAAATTCATAACGATAAAATAATTTTAATTAACTGATCTGAAATTAAATTAACATTTACTTCTTCATTTTTAACTTAGTTATATTTCTAAATCATTAACTTTATCTGTTTGTATTGATGTTTAATTATATCTAATAATGCTACTATTTCTTCTTGCTACTATCTAGTTTATGATGGTAAATGTAATGTTTTTTCTAAATTTTAAATTATTTCTTCGATTTTTCTTATATTATTTTATAATTCCCTCTAATATTATTTAAGGTTTGAAGTACATACTTAATTGATGATATTGGAAAAGAGTTTTTAGATCATCAATATAACTTTAATGAAGTTAATTTACTATATCTTTTATTATTTAAATATTTGCAAATAATTCTATAAATTTTCATTTAGTTTTGCTTTTTATTGAAACTCATTAGTTTCTTCTCAAATTTTTCAGTTGAAATCTAGTTTTTTAACTCAGATATTTAGCCTTTAAATATTTACTAATGTGTTTTACAAAATATTTATCGAGCGACATAAGGCCAATTTTAATACACTTTGAACACATTAAGCAACTTGAAGTATATTAGGAATTCTTTTCTAAGAACCAAATTATTTTTTAGGACTTTTATAATTTTACTAATCCATTTATTGAACTAAAACAAGCCTATAGATTTTAATTAATTATATTATAAATTAAAATTAAAGAGAATTTGTTTAAATGAAAACAAAGTGAAATTAATAAAATAATAAATTTGTTAAAATAGATATTATTTAATGCTTATAGCTAAGCAGTTTATTAAGCTCTTATTTATATTTAATTTATTTATTTTTTACATTTAAATATTTTAATTTTAGTCTTATATTAAAAATTAATTCAAATTTTATATTTTTTAATGTCTATATTTTGGTAATATTTCTACATAATAATAGCAATATCGAGATATAGTGATAATACCTTGGTAAATACTTAAACCAATTGAAAATAATTTCCTTTACTAAATACTTCGCTAGTCTTCCTCAGTTTTATACTATATCATGACAATTCTACTTATTTTCTTTTCACCTATTATGATTTAGATATTTAACTGAAACGGGGATTATTTTCGAATATTTATTAATACTGACTTATAAAGATTTCTACAAACATAGCAAGCAAATATTTTCAATTAAGTATTTTAAATCTTTAAATATTATCCTTAGGAGTAATAAGCAGTTTACAATTAATTAATTATAACTTTAAAATTTCTCTTTCGAGGGACTGGAAACTCCTTTCCAGCTAGACGACTCAGGGCACTCTCTCAATGCATATAGAGAGGATATCCTGTTGCTTAATTCAATAAGCATCAGTCAGGTGTTCCATAACTAGGAGCCGACAATCTTCAAGTTGCTAGCAAGAGTGGATAATCGGAAAGATTTTATTTTCCTGCTGAGAATGACTCTAGCCATGGACCTTCTCAGTGGATAGGAACTTGAACTTATCCAAAATGCTAAAAGGTTTTATGAGAATCAACTTCAGCTCCCATCATCTTTTTAATTATCTAATTTAAAATAATTCGTACATAATTTTAATATAACTATACATATAATAAAAAGTTTTAAAATTACATAGTAAACTTTTAATTTTACTATTATTTAATAATGATAATGAAATTAAAATGTTCAAAAGTGCCAATCTGGACACTGTTTAAAATAAGTTGTTTTATCAGCAATACTACTCATCATTCTTGACTTTCTAATGAAATTATCTTCACTAAGGTCTTCTCAGTTTCTTTGACTTCTTGTTCTTATTATTTCAAAAGTACTTCACATCATTTCTTCTGTAAATATCTCCATGCTAGTTGCAATAGAGCCTCTAGTATTTTTCTTATTCTTTACGCCAAAATTTTTTCTTGAAATTATAAAATTTTTAGCAATTCTTGTGCAAATGTCACTTACTCTTACAGTAGCAGCACTTCTTCCCTACTTACCTGATTGGTTTTCGATTTATAACCTCTTTTTATTCTAATTCCATCTAATTTGTCTAATTAATTATGTTTGTGCTAATATTCTTTTGCTTAATAAACTCCAATTCTTGTTTTATACGATATTTCCAAGCCTTGCTGTTTCTTATCTATGTTCAGTTTAAATGTTCCAATATGCTTGGAGTTCCCTTTCTTGATTAATAATTCTAATCTCTAAGTTATCTTATCCAAGCGATAATAAATTTCTTAGTTCTTAATTATCCTACTTAAACCCTTTAATCTCTTCCTAGAGATTGGACATTTCAAATACTAACTAATAAACATTGATTTCCTTTTTAATTATCTTTGATGGAAGTTCTTTTCAAGTTATTATATTAGATTCATTTCTTTTCATTACTTTAGGAGGTGTTTATTATAGTTATTAGGTTTTTATTAGTTTTGTAAGTGGGGAGAAGAAGACTCTTGCTAATTTTTTTATGCCTGCTTTTTCTCCAGAGCTTTTTTCTCTTCTTTGCTCAAGAAAAAGCCGGGAACAAGATTTTAAGACTCCATTTTTTTTAATTACTATTATTTAATAATAAATAAAAAAGATATTAAGTTTGAAGATAAATTAAACTTCTCAATAAATCTGTTAAAGCAATGACATATTTCTTATTTCTAGATTAATTTACCAAATAATAAATCTATTTGTAGTTTAATTTGAGCATCAATTTTTGCATCTATGGCTTTTGGATTACAATATTTTGATATTAACTGTAATATTTTTGCTCTCAAATTCTTGCACATCTTCAATTGATCTCTTATAAAATTAATTTTTTGTCTTATAAATTTGTTTTTTATAATTTTGTTTAATTATAATTCCTCTTATTTCTGTTTATCTTATAAAAGGATTGATTTTAAGAGTTAATTTTTTATCTCTAAATAATCTAGCAATTTTTCAGACATTATGAAAACATTAATTACAATCTTTAATCATAAATAAAATAGATCAATTAACAAAAAATAATAACTATTTTTAATTAGAAAATGAATATTAAAACATTTTAATTTAATTTCTTGATAAGATCTTTTAAATTTAAATTAGTTGCTTTTTTAATTTATTTTAAATAAAGCACTTTAAATAATATTATATTTATGAATATTTATGAATATTTAGTATCTTAAATTAAAAAATACTATATTTTATATTAATGCAATTATTTATTAAAGGAATGCTTAAATTATAAATTATAATTTAGTTGTCTAATAATTTAGAATAAAACAAAAACAACTCATTTTTAAGGTTATTTATGAAATTGTGTACTATTAGCGTTATCGGCTTAGTAGAAACTTTGATTTTTATTATGCTATATATGTTTCATTTATATTGTACGAAATATTTGCCATTTTTTATAGATATAATTATAATAGTTATTAACTTACACTTTGTATATTATTTTAATTAATACAAAAGATTAAAGCTTTTCTTTTATACTTTTTTGATATAATGAAAGCTATATTGATTTCTTAATTATTTACACTTTCATTTTGCTAATTCGTATTATTTAATATTAGAATATAATTTTATTCTTATTTTAGATGGAAATATAAGGTAATTTACAAAGTGAAGATTTTTATAATTTTGCATATATTCAAATTATTTATATAGTCTACTAAAAAATGTTTTTATATGATAAATAATCAATCAATTTTTTAAAAAGCTTTCAACTTTAATAAAATAGCTTCATTAAAAATTCAAATTTTAAGATTAATAAATAAAATCGATTTTCTACATGCACAGTAGATATGCTTAAGTTGCTTATAATCAGAAAGTTTATCTTTAAAGCTTTTCTTTTAATATTACAGAATGAGAAAAATTTTAAAGAGAAAAAATACTTAATACAGCAATTTTTCTTAAAAACTTGTTTTCCTCTTCTAAATTAACATCTTTTCGCAAACTAAAAACAGATAGTTAGTCGTAGTAAGCTCTTTTCAAAACTCTTTTACTAATCTTAAATTTTTAATATTTTTCTAATTATTATAATAAAGCAGAATATTTTTAAACTTGATTAATAAATTTTTGTTTCTATATTTTATATAGTTAGGTTAGATACATTATTTAAATCCTTGTTTAATTCCTTTTTTTAGATTCTTTGTAAATTGGCCTAAAATTTATTATTACAGATGCATTATACCTCATTTTTTCTACTTGATTGATCATATTTTTATAAAGAGATTTTTTAGCTCTTTTTAGATTAGTTATTTTTAAAATTCGCAATATCTATTAAAAAGGTAGTTTTAAGCCCTCTTATAGAAAATTTTTTTAACTAATTTATTTCTTCCTAAAATTGTAATTTATTTTTTTATATTTACTTCTTAAAAGTTATTTAAAAAACTTTTCAAATCTTTTAAAATTCTATCCCTTTAAGAAAAGGATTTATCCATCCCGAAAATCTTTTGAAGCGAAAAAAGGATAATTTTTTCACGATTTCATGGTTATTTTATTATATCTCCTTTTTTCTTGAGATCCTTTTCATTTAAGTAAATTCTTATAATATTAAAAATTTTTAAAACAAATTTTTTCATTTGCTCAAAAAGATGTTCAAAATTAAAAATTGTATTTTTTCCAAAGCATAAACAATAAATTTTTTTATAATTTCAAACATAATTAACCTTATCAAAAATATACTTTTAAATAAAAAAGAAAAAAAGTTTTGATGAAATTTTTTCAAAAAATTTTCTTAAAAACAAAAAAATTTTTTTTATTTTTACAAAATACCATTTCAACAAAAAAGATTTCCAAATTCTATTTTAATAAAAAAAATTTTTAATTCATATTATTTTTTCAAAAATCTTTTATATTTTGAATTTTTTCTTGAAATTTTATTCCTATTTAGGATTTTTTATCCCGAAATAATTAAATTTATTCCGTGCCGAAAATCTTTGGTAGTGTAAAACGCTGAGCAAAAAACAAATTTTTTGTTTTCATGAAATTTAAACTCTAAAATCGAAAGATAATGATAAATAAAAAGCTTAATATCAAAAAATTTTATAATCCAATTGGAAACGAAACATATTAAACTTAAATATTAAAATTTTATAATATCAATAAATAATAAATAATAAATAATAATTGATAATAAATAATAATAATCAATCATAAAAAATAAATAATAAAAAAACAAAATTTAAAATAAAATAAATATTTAATTAAATTTTTTAAATTATAATCAAGATTATAAACTTACTTTGCCATAATAAATAATATTTTAACCACTTCACAAAAAAAATGAAAATTTATACTCAACTTGAAATTTTTACTAAATCTAAAAATAAATCCATAAAATTTTATAGCATAAATTTAAACTTAAATTTATTATACGTCTTCATTTAACAAAATTATATTTTAAATATTTTTAAACATTACCACTTTAAATCAACATACCTCACTAATTTCAATAACCTATATTACTCAAACTTTATTTTAAACCAAGAATATTTAACAATATAACAAATTTTAAATAAATAAAAAAAACTTCATAAAACTAAAAACATTACAAACATTAAACATTCATTTAAATACATTACCAATATCTTATATTTTTAATCGTAAAATTTAATTAAGTCAAATAGCAAGTTACTCAACTCGAAACTCTCCACTTTCTTATCGTCCTGTCAAATCCTCCTCCCGATACCAACCATCTATTATCAACACTCAATGCTATAGAATTTATTCATCCTGTATGCCCTTATAAAGTCTAGATACACTCACCTTTATCAAAGTTCCAGATCTTGATTGTTTTATCATTTGAACCAGAAAAGATAACACTTGAATCAACACTTAACTGAATACTACGTACAACACATGTATGACCTTAAAGAGTACGAATACACTAACCAGAAGAGAAGTCCCATATCTTAATAGTCCTGTCAACAGAACCCGATATTATATACCTATTATCCTTAGACACTTTTATCGATCAAACAGAACCTGAATGCCCAGTAAGAGTTCGCACAAGCTGACCTGTCTAGAAATTCCAAATCTTTATAGTGCTATCCCAAGATCCCGATATAATATATCTAGAGTCATAGGAGAGTACTACCGATATAACTGTATTAGTATGCTCAGACAAAGTTCTTTAGAGAGCACCATTGTGGAAATTTCAGATCTTTATAGTATTGTCTTCAGATCCTGATATAATATAGCTAGAGTCATAGGAGATTACTACCGAGTAAACTGAGCCAGTATGTCCCGTTATAGTTCTTATGAGAGAACCAGTCTATAAGTTTCAGATCTTGATCGTGTTATCAGCAGATCCCGATATAATATATCTAGAGTCATAGGAGATTACTACCGAATTAACATAATCAGTATGTTCTGTTATAGTTCTTTGGAGAGTACCTGTCTGGAAATTCCAGATCTTTATCGAATTTTCAGGAGTTCCTGAATCTGATACAATTCAATTCAGGTCACTTGATATGGCGACAGAGAAAACACGTGAAGTGTCAGTAAGGACTTAGTCTAAAAAATATTAAAGAAATACCTTTACTTTGGTCATAACTGATCTTATTTATTAACTTTTAGTAGCATAAATTAGGCAGAATTTCATACTTAAAATGAAGTAGAGATATTTTCCCTAGTATGTGGCTTCTCGCTCTTAAGAGTTTTCTTAAAAAAATACTTTTAGTAAATTGCTTTTCTTTTTTCTCCGTTTCTTTTTTCTCCATTTTAATTTTTATAACTTACTTCAATAAATATTTAATTAAAATAACTCAATAAATTTTACTTACTTAATTTCAATACAATTAAACAATTAAATTATTTATTAAGCATACTTATAAGTATCTTCTAAAAAATTGATTTTTCTATTTTTGTCTTAAAACAAGACAAAGTATTAAACTAATAGTGTAAAAGCTTTTATAATTTTAATTATTTTATATCTTTTTACTTTTAAATATAAGGATAAATTATTATATCAAAAGTTTTATAATGAAGAATTTATATCCTTATTATAATAACTTTAATGAACATTTATTAATTACAACTTATTTGTGTTTTAAATAAAAGACTCTTAATAAGAAAACCTTATTTCTTTGTAAATTAATTTAATTGATAAATAAAATATTACAATTCTTTTAAAAGCTACTGTTATTAATTATTGCTTTTCACTTACATTTAATCAAAAAAATTATTTCTTTAATCTTTTTACTAATTAAAAAAAATTAAATAAAATAAGTTTCTTATTAATTAGTTTGAATAGATATATAAAAAACATCAAATTATTTAAAGCAAAGTATTTTTAGTATTTATAAGATAAAATCTTTTAATTGTCCACTTTTTTACTACTATTTCATTAAAGCCTTTTATTTATAAAGGTCTCTCTTATAATAATAAACTAATATAATTTATTACTTTTAATGTTGATTCTAAGCAAAATATATAAATGTAATAAATATAAGTAGTAGAAAGTAAATATTTAAACTAACTATAAATGGTGTATCACTAATTTTATCTTACAATTATTAAATAGTAATATTTAATTTTATTATTAAAATAAGCTTTAATATGTTTAATTATGTATATTAAATACTTAATATTTCATCCTTTTAGCTTTATTAGTTATTAATTAATTTCTCTTTAATTTAGATATTAGATTAGTTATAATTAATACATTTAGATAACTTTCTCTTTTTATAGCAAACTAATATTTATTATTTATGTTATTTTTGTAATTATCATTTCTAATTAATAATACCTAAATTATTCTAGATTATTTAAAGATAAAAACTTAATTCTATTATTATATACAAATCTATATTATATTGTTACCACTATTAATACTCTCTTTCTTAAAATTAGTTGTTTTATATTTAGAAAATTATCAGCTTTTAAGAAAGAAAGCATATTTTTAATATCTTCTATTACTATTTTCTGAATTAATAGAAAGGGTAAACTTAACATAATATGTTTCTTTGTAATAAGTATGAGATAATATAAGTATTAGATTAGCTAGTATAAGCTATTTAAAACTAAAATTAAAGCCACAATAAATCCTAGTCTAGTTGACTTTAGTCATAAAATTTAAAAAGAATACAGTCTTTAGTAGTAATAAGAAAGGATTTAAATAAACATAATGAAAGTGAGAAAAAAATTAAACCTACAAGATAAGAGTTTTAAAGCTTAAATTGAAATTTATTAATTAAAAGATTTAAGAATATCATTTGCTATCTAGAATGAAATAGCTGCTAAACTTTAATTTTTTTCTGAATAAATTAAAATAATCAATTGCAACCAAAAGGCATGTTTGATATTTAAAAAATATTTAAGTTTGCAAGTAGTTACAAATTGAATATTGAGCATGGTTTAACAAGTGCTTCTTAAGATAAAATAAAATAACAAAAGTTTTATAGAAGAATAAATATTATAGAATTCCAGTGTTTCTAAATAGAAAAAAAAGAAATCACTAAAATTTAATTAATCAAAGTCTTAAATAAAAAAGCTGTTAATAAATGAGAAATGTACATGTCCAAAGGGGTTGCCAAAATGTCTACTTTGAACTTATAAATCTAAGAATTGTCCTTTTGAAAAAATCAAAAAAATGTAAATCCTTCTAGAACTAGAATATTCAATGGCTTTTATAAAATTTAGATTGAAATATTCATGCAATAGCTCGAGATCTAAATTTTCGAAGTAGCATAATTTTACACACTCTTTAAGTTTTTCAATTTTTTGATTATCTTAAATCAAAAATTTTCAGTTACGTTTATTTTTTATTCTCTTAGGAATATAAAAATTGCTGTTTTTTTCTCCAACTTTGCAATATCTTAGATTGAATTTGCTGCTTCATTCACTACACTATTCAATAGACATAAATTTAAACCCCAAAATTACAAAAGCATTCATACTTTAGTCTCTTGAAAACATTATCAGTCTAATCCTTCAAAGCTCTATATGCTTAACTTCCATTTTCTTAATTTAGATCATACTACTCTATTTTGATTTTCCTTATATCTTTAAGCTAAAATAAACCTAAAATATTAACTATCATAAAAAAGCATTAAAGCTAGATTTTATTTTTAAATTAGTTTAATATACTTATTAGCAAATTTCTTGTAAATAAAAGCTTAGAATGAAATATAAAGTATATTTAAAGGTTTAATGTATCTTGTTAGTTTATTAAGATACATAAATAAGAAGTATTATACAGAATTAGGCTATCTTTAATTAAAAATACTGAGTCTAGTAATCTTAATAATATATTAATTTAACTAGTAATGCTCCAATAAATAATCAATTAAATACTTTAATGGATTTATTAACTCTGAGGCTAGTACTTTGAAGTTGTTTTTTGGTCAGTTTGAACTTGCTTTCTTCTCTAATCATTTCAATTTACTGCTCATTGATATGTAGTTCCTCGCTCTTACACTTAGTATGTCTTTCTTTAACATAAATTTTAAGAAGATAAACTGAAAGAAACTAAGCCAGCAACTAAACTATCTTAATTGATTCATATAAGCAAACAGCTACTTTGAAGTTAAATCTACTTCTTAGCTTCAATAATGTAAATATTCTAAAAAAGAATAATATGAAGTTGTCTATTTTCTTTTACGAAAAGCTTTAAAATAAATCTATCAAATGTTTTTTGTTTTAAGCTCCAGATTCCACTTATTAGGTAAGTAAATGATATATATGTTCCTTAATCCTTAAATCTTATAGCTTAAATTGATTATTTTTTTGCTTTTTTCTTCCCTTTTAAAGAAAGTTGCTTATTATCTTTTTACTGCTAGATTAAACTCCTCATTGTAGCGTAGCTCTGAGACTAAACTTGCAATTTAAAAAATTGAAAGTAGGCAGGTTAAACATTTTTTACTAGTCAGTTTTACTTGGCAGTTATATTCAGCATGTTAAAAGTAATAGGAGACTCATTGAGATTCTTTAATTTTAAATATCTATCGTTGATGGGATATTCCTATACTTTTTTCTTTTTTTAATTCCTTTAGCTCAAACTATTCTTTCATAGTAATAATTCTTCTAAACCTCTGATGGTTTTATCAGATAATCTTTAAACTATATTTAGTTTCTTTCAAATCTACCCGTTTATATCCAACGAGGTCTGGATTAAAAGCTAACCGTCTATTTCGTTTCTATCTTTGAAGATGTGACTTTATTTTAAAGATTAAGTTTCATACTGGGAATGTTTTGTTTTTGGTATTTCGTCTTTTTCTGTTTCTTTGATTTTATTCGGGTATCAGGCTTAATATTATATATATCAAAATATAGCGAAAAAACTTCCAAAGCTTGATTAGTCCTCTATATATTTTATTTTTCTGTTTATCAAGCATTTCTAACTACAAAAATATCGCAATTCTAGCAATGAAGTTAAGTAGAAATCAGACAGCAATTTAATGTTCTCCGCAGCCTTCATCAAAGAGTTCAAAATTTTTAGCAATCCTTAGAGAAATTAACATCACTAATAAGAATCTCTCGTTTGGAAGTATTTGAGGCTTTTAAATATTTCTTTGATGAATTCATAGACAAAGCCAGTCAAGCAATTAATGACAAATATAAGAGTGTCCAAATACCTCGCTTTATCTTAATTTTAAGCTCATTCTTAGTGTCTATTATTTGCTTCATTCAACATTCTCTACTTTTTACTAAAATTTGGACTATAGAAATTGATATCTGACTCTGTCTTTTAGATCACTGTTTCTTATTAGAATAGAATTAAATTTTCATCTTGCTGACTTTTCTTTAATGTTCCTTTATTCACCATATAAAGATCTAAAGGAATTGCCAATAAACAACTTCAAGTAAGTTTTTAAGCTTCACATATTACTAGACTAGACTAAGGTTTTTATTAGATCTCACTATCTTGAATCTATTAAACTGATTGGTATTCAAACGTAGTAAGCTAATTACACCTCACTCACTATAACTACAAATAATGGTAAACCTTAATATATTTAAAAGAAGTAAAAGCTTGTTATTTTAATAGCAACTTATTTTAACCTAAATAGACAAATAATTAGATATTAAAGTAGCAAGGATATAAGATTAACAACCTAGCTTAATTAACTAATCACTATATCCTAATTTTAATAGCCTAGCATTATTATATTACAGTTACTAAGACTATTAGCAACCCTTTATTTTAACAAAGCAGCTTATTAGTATTATATATTTAGTGCTTTAATGTAAAGACTATAAGAGATATACTTATAACATTTAAATAATTATTAACCATGTATCTTAGTAATAGCACATCTATATACTATTGTAGAACTTTTAATTTTATAGTGGAAATAGTTAATATGCTTAATTTATTATATTTTTGGTTATTAAACAATATAATGCTAAAAAGGCTAAAGACTTTTTTAAAAAAACTAATACAAAATTTGATCCTTCAAACAAATTCCTGGAATAGAAATTCTATCAATATTGGAATTTTCGCAAAAGATTTACCCAATAGGTGGAAAATTCTAAAGAGCCTTAAATGATTATTTCTTTTATCCATAGGCTATTAGCAAACAGACTTGAATAATATTGTACGACTTTATAATTATAATATGTTAGATTAAAAGTGAAGATTAGTAAGATTCTTAAGAAATAATATAACTAGGAATAAAGCTAAAATATCAATTCCATTTTGAGGGTTTCTAATACTTATTTACTAATAAGTATCGAATAGCATTTATTTGATAATTATAAACTTGATAGTGTTTGTTTAATATAATATAGAGAAGGTATTAAAACATTTTGTTAAAAGTAATAATTAGCTAAACTTAAATAAGTAAAAATAATAATAGAAAACAAAGATTTATTATTTGCTATTAAGCTTCTTATATTAGTTATAAACTTAATTAATTAATATTAGCCATATATTAGACCAGGTAATAGCAAAATAATTACTATCACTAAAAGAATGTAGTTTTACCATGCTTTTTCCTTACTGAAAATTAATAAATAATAGAATTCCATTAAGCTCCTTTTCTCTTACTCTTCTGATGTTTCCTTCTTAAAATAAGGATAATTTTATTTTTCTGGTATTTGGCAATTGTTTTTTCCCTGAATCGTAACATCTAAGTGTTTATCACCTCGACAAATATGTAAACCTTTCAGAAATTTATTTTGTTCTTCTTTATTTTAGCTCTCATTTACTAATGAAAAGGTTTTTTTATAAATCTGCACCTTAAAATAGTAAATTTTACCTATCTCTGCCTATTCCTTCATATCTTGTATATGCACACTTGTTTAAGCTCTGTGTTATTCCGTAATTTTTTATACTCTTCTAAATAGTCAGAGTTAATTTCAATTACCTTCTAGAAGTTATGTAAAAAATGCCCGCTTACTTTCTCTGCTTTTACTCAAAAGGATGTTCATTTCTTCTATATCTTTCTATCTATATTTATAATATCGCTATTCATTCTATTAGCTGTTGCTAACTTATTTAACTTCACTCTATTTATTGTCAATCTTTTCTGAATTAATGTGGATTATAATATTTTGCTTTAAAAGCTTTTTTACTGCAAAACTTAATGGTTTTCTTTGGTTTACTCTTACAGTTTTATTCTCTATGGAGCACAAATTTTTTCATCGATTGCTACTTCTTTTTGAGTTTAATCTTGCTAACATGTTTATCCTGTCTCTTCATTATACCAAGAAACCTTTGGTTTTTCTTCTCGTTTTGGTATAAAATTCAGACCCGCTTACAGTTCCACGAAAGACTCTTATATCTGTTAGTAAATTTACATTTTAAGCTTTTTATTCTCTCATCCAATTTTTAGAAAAGCCTCAACATCTGCTATAAGCATAGTTCAAAGATCAAATAAAAAATTTAATTTCTATTTTTATTTATTTTTCTTACAGATGAAATCATAAGTAAATTAAGCCAATATGCTACAATCTTCAATGTCTTTATTTTTTATTATATAAAAGTAAGAAAAAAACCTAATTTTATTTAAAAAATAGATTTAAGTAGCTCAAAAAGTAGATCTTTCTTGAAGGAATATCTTTAAATAAATACATTAAACTGCAATAATAATAAAAGCTAGAAATTTAGCTTTATAGACTAAAATGAGAAGTCTGTTTTTTAATTGCTAGAGTGGTAGACTAGAATATTAATTTATATATAGATTCATTTATAAGATTAAATATTTAAAAGTACAAGAAAGATATGAATGTCTAAAAGTACGTTATGTATAATCTAACTTACTTTATGATTTCATTTATCTTATCTGATATTTTGGAAGCATATACAATCATCTTTCGCATCAAAAGTTATTTAATCAAACTCCATTCAAATTTACTTTACTTAATGTATTGCTGAAAATAGATCGAAGGTTTTCTATCAATGTGTTTATTAACGAATGAATCTCTGTTAATTTCTAGTTTTTCAGCAATCATATGAACTAATAAAATTCTTAATTTATTACCTTATTTCTTATCGTAAGTAAATTATTATATTTATTAAATTGGAACATAACAATCCAACTATTAAATCTGAACAATCTTTAACTGTTTTAAATCAATATAATAAATTTCATTTATTGGTAGTATTCATCCTAAGGCACCAACATATATTATATTGTAATTTCTAATTGGTACCTATTTATTAGCAGTTTCTTTTAATCTTATTTATAAATTTTCAAATATATGATGCTAGCATATTTAATTAGTCTACTATTAATAATCTACCTCATTTTAATTATTTTCACTCTTTCTTTATTTTTTATTTTGAAACAGTTAATCAATTACTAAAAGCTGGTAAAGTATGTAATGAATAAGGTGTTAGTATGTTTAGGAATTATGCCAATTTCTTATAATTTCCAGGATTTTACTTAATTAGTAGTATCATATTGTTAAATATTTTTAATAGTTTAAATTTTCCTATTCCAGTTGATCCTAATGGAAGAAGTATATATTAGATATTTTGCTTTTCAAAATTAAATAAATTAAATTGCTAACTTTTAATTTATTTATAGTTGAATATCTATAATTTCTAATATTTTAAGTTTAATTTAATTTTTCATTTTAAATTTTCTAGTCTTTTTTCTGAATTTATAAGCTAATTTTGTTGGATAATGCTTATTGTTTATTAATTCTGTATCAAATATTTAAAACGCATATTCATTGTTACTTTCTGCAGTATTATTTTTTTAATTTTAGTTCTTATAGTAATTGCTTTTTTTCCTATACTAAATAATAGAATCAATTCATAACAAGTTATATTTTTTAATTCTTTGCTACTATTCTCAAATAAACGATTCGGAGTAAAGTTTGCTTTAGTCATATATAAAAAATCTCATAATTCATCTTCGAAAAGTAATGCTTATTATTAATATCTTTCAAATTAATAAATATTATTAGATATTAGATTAGATTAATTTTTATTAAATTTAAGTTTTCGTTATTTACCTCGACTTAGTTTTAAATTTAATGAGAACATTTGCAAATTATTCTACTTTCCAAACTTCTCAGTATTTCTAAAATTTTATATTTCTCAAAAAGGATTAATTCAAATATATTTTAATTTACTATTCTACGTTATAAGAGTTTTAATAAATATCTATTTCCAAAATACTTTACAATCCAATATTTTTATTTTACTTTTTGTCATATTTTTGATTTTATACTTTAGTACATTATTAATATCTAATAAAAATTAAGCATCCTAATTGGTTATTCATAATTGAAGTAAAGGTTTCATGAATGGCATATAAATTTGTCATTCCACCAGGATTTTATAATTGCCTTTAATAAAAAAGCCAATTTCTTATATCTTAACATATAATCTTAATTTGTGGTTTAGTTCTTTTGCTATTTTTATCGACTTTCCTTTTTAATTTGTTGGTTTATTTAGTTTTTATTTAATGTTAGCTGCATTAGTGTAAAACGATACTAATTATAATTCTAATTAGTTTGATTAATTTAATTTTATAACATCAATAATGATGTTTTATTTTAGCTAAAATTAAAGTATTATTCTCTAATGTTGCTGTTTATACTTATATATAATGAATATGATTAATGATATAAAATGTATTATGTAATATATGCTTCATACTTATAATTCAAATCTAAATTAATCTTTATTATAATTTAGTGAAGAGAAAGTTCCCTATAATTCTCTATTAAAGTAACTAGTTTTGCTATTTTACTAACTACTTATTTATTACATATCCCTTTTACATAATCTAGATATTTTCATCTATTTTTAGTTATTTTTAAACTAAATAACTAAAAATAAAATAAATCTCATTTATTAAAGCTAAAATTAATAGAATAGCTTCTATAATTTATTACTTTTAAACTATTATTAAATTACAATACTTTAAAACCTTAAACTTTCTAGATAAGAAAGGAAAATAACCTATTAAGGATATAATAGATTAGATATAAGCATTAATTTTTTATTTATTGGCAAATAAATTTAATTCGGAAAGATAATTGAAATCTCATTAGTAT
This sequence comes from Loxodes magnus, assembly GCA_946699065.1. Taxonomy (NCBI): domain Eukaryota; phylum Ciliophora; class Karyorelictea; order Loxodida; family Loxodidae; genus Loxodes; species Loxodes magnus. Next base: position 17,174 of record CAMPDV010003288.1, on the reverse strand, counting down.
CCACAGCACAAGAAATATTCCATTATAAGTCTTGCCTTACGTTACTATATTAGCTTTGAGTAAGTTTCCTTAAAGCATAAAGTAAACATAGCTACAGACCTCAAGACAATCATATTAAGAATCTCTCTTAGAACATAAATTTATTTCCTCCTAGGTATGAATTTAATATTTTTAAGGATTTTATGAGATTATTTAGTATACTAAGATTGAGAGAAGCACATAATGATACTCCTACAGATTTTTTATTTTATACTTAAGCATTTTTTTAAATTTTCTTTGTAATTGAATATTCTTTTTAATAATCTAAGTTATAATGAAACTTAGAGCTATTGAAATCCCTAATACTTTTAACTAAATAATTTTAGAATGCTGTTACAAATGTTAAATGATATAGGAATTAAAAATAGAAATAGTATCCAGTTTATAAAAGGATATAATAATTAAAATTAATTTTAAAGAGATTATAATAAGTAATTGTATGATATAATAATAATACTTCCAGTTATTATTAGTAAACCATATAATTATACTCAATCTATCATACTTTTCATTTATTTTCTATTACCATTAATCTTACATAAGTTAAACCAATATAATAGTAAGCCAGGCTTAAATTAAGGCATCAAGAATAACTTTTTGGGACTATATAATTAGTTCTAAATAGAAAATTATCAAAACAATATATACTAAAGTCTATAAAATTAATTTAACACTTTATAAAGTAAGCTATTAACATTAGAGTTTAATGTAATATAATATTTTACTTAAAAAGCATATAGTTAAAATAAACACATTAAGTGGATTAAGATTTATAGAAAATAAATAATTATAATTTAACTTTAAGATATTCAAGCATAATTATATCAACAATCAGTCCTTTAATTAAAATAATTTGTTCACTTGATAAATCTTTCAGGTACTTAGCGAATTATCTTAGTTATAATAATCCTTCTTAAATTTTTAAGGTTTTTTATCCTTATGATCTCTAAATAAGAAACTTCAGCGGTAATTCATTTTCTCTTTATTTTTAAATTCTAGAAACAATTTTTTCTTTCTAACTTGATATAATATTTAAACTTAATTGTTGCCTTTAATTTTCAATTGTTTTTTCCGGATATTTCAAAGATTTTAAATAAAGCTTAATTGGTTTAAGTTTTTCGTTTTTCAATTATCTAGATAATCCTTTCAAAGAATTCTAAATTTTACTTGTTTTTCAAGTAATTTATAAGCAATCTCCTTCTTAGAAAAAAAATGGATTAATCTCTTCGACTCTCAAAGAATTAACTTAAAAACCTAAAGAGAAAAGCGGCAAAAGAAATTTAGAAAAAACAATAGCAACGAGAGGAGTCAAGTTCGTCATCGGAAGGTAAAGTGATGGTAGGATCTATAGAGATAAGATAACCTAAGAACGAATCTGATCAAAAACTTTAAATTTAACTAGATCAAATGTAAAAATTAATTTCAAAGTATGAAGAAATAGCTTATAACTAAGGAGAAAAAATAAGGGAATTAATGAATAGCATAGAGGATTAAAACAACGAATTATTAATACTCAGAAGACAGCTCATTCAAAGAAATTTGATAACGGAAGAACAATTCTGAACTTAGTCACAATAAAACTTTAAATATGACACGAAAATGGAAATAGAAAAAATACCAATAGAATTAAAAACAGAATTGAATCCAGAAAAAGAAATGATTGCTACAAGTTTCATTAAAAGATTAGAAAACATAGAAAATAAATTATCATAAAAAAGAACGAAATAAAGACAATAATACAAACTTTGTTGATGTTGCAAATCAAATCAACATATTTTAAAAAACTGTTGATAATGAAAGAAAATAAACGAATAAGAGCAGAAAAGAACATGGAGACAACTCAATAAACTATGAATAACTCCAACAGGGATCTACAAATAAAAGCTTTTTGCAAGGCCACTTGAACGGTTACAGTGGTAACCTTCCACTTAATAAAAAGGTCGTGGATCACACCCACGTTAAAAAAACTGTCCGCAGGAACTGGTTGCAATTCCAGAGAATGCAAAACTCTACTAGCTTTAAGTATATTATTATTATTATTATATTTTTATTACATTTTAGCTAGTTTATACTAAATCAAATAATTCAACTTTGTAGCATAAGAATTAATTATTAATTATAATAATAAAACTTTAGAAATTCCTTTTTACTTAATAGATTCATTAATATCCTATACATATTATCTCTTTTAATTTCAACTTTTTTGTATTAGAATTTATTAAATTTTAGATATCTTTATCGCTCTATTTATTAAATTAAGATAACCTTTTAATTTTAGAATTTAAAGCCAAAATTTGCTAAAATAAGAATATTTATGTAATTTTTAGTTTAAATGTTTTAGTAATTGTATATTTATTTATAATTTTCTAAACGCTAAACTTTTTAAAAAAAAAGGTTTATTTGTAATTGTCTTACACATTTTATAAATTTTTAAATTCTTTAATATATAATAAAAATTTTATTTAATTTTAGAAATAGTTCTTTAATTTATATAAAAAGTTAGCTTTTTTAAAAAGATATAAAATTTATAGAGATTTGTAGTTAAATATGTCTAAATTATAATTCATTTTAAGACTGAATTTTAATATTAATTTTTTCTTCGTAAATTTAATAAAAAATCTTAAAGATTGTGACTTTCTTTCTTTTTACTAACGATTATCTAAAAGTATTATTACTAAAGAATCCTTTAAGATTTTACTCTTTTTTTACTTCTAATCTTTTTAGTTTATAACATTAATTAAAATATCTTTTTATCTATTTTATTTTAAGAGGATCTAAATTAAAAAAATAAGGATTATCTGTTAATTGAATGAAATATTTCTTTTTAATTTTATTTATTATAAATTCTAAAGTTTATCTTACATTTTATCTTTATAAATTATTATCTTTTAAATTTATTTTAAAAACTAAATATGTCAGGATTCAAACCGGGATTCTTCGTGGCTCCTAAAAAGTAGGAGTTAACGACATCCTAGAAAGGTTAGGACCAGGAAAAGATTAATAAAAAAATCATCAATCAGGATGAATCTCCCACCTCTAAAAAAAGCCTAAAAATAGGCTAAGAATATTATGCGCTCGGAAGTCTCGAATCTCACCACATAATAGTAAATAAGCTATGATTAGCTTATTAAAATGCTGATAGACCTCCAGGAAGAGGTAAAAATGTTGAAGAAAGACAATAAGAAGTTAATGTAAAACTTGAACTTGCAGAGGAAATAGAATCGAGACTCGTGACCTAAGAAAGAGACCTTAACGCATTTTGAAATATATCGCAAGACTAGAGTATTAATCTCAAAACTAACAATAGAAGCAGAAAGAACTGATTAGCAAATTAAAAAAATGTCAAACATCCGATAGGGCTTCTTTGCCACCTCTTCAAAAGAAAAAAAGGAAGAGAGCAAGCGAGATGTCATTCTTCTAACCTCACGTCTTTTCTTTAATTAGACCAACCTTTTATCAGCAAAAAAACTAATAACAGACCTAACAACTTCCAAAGCCTGGTAAACGACAGAAACAAACTTGGTAAACTCCAAACACTGAAGAGAGGCCTCGAAGGGATTAGAAAATGGTATTGCGTAACTAGGAACGATCATTTGGCTTTAACTCTGAGTAATTTGATGTAGCGTAGTTTGCATTAAGGGTGGTGAACTTCAATGAAGAGGTTTAAAAGTTGAAATACTAGAACTAAAAGCTAATTTTCAAGCCACAAAGAAAAGAATTAAATGGATGAGGATCGTATAGATGAGTATGAACGCAAATGGATGCGTTCTTTAGCATCCAACACCATTAAAATAAAATACAACTTAGCTGAGGGATTAAGTAGTGAAATAAGAATAGGAAATTCAACTCCTAAAAGAATCAAGAATGGAATAGCTAAATATTGGATCGATCTCAATGATCGTCAAACCCTAAGCTTAACTTCAAATGAGACTAATTCCGATCAAGAAGAGATGCTTTCGCTTCTAAAACCAATAAAAACTATATCGGAACTGTAAGAAGTTTCAATGGAAACAAAGGAATTTCTGATAAGCAAAGCGAACAAAAGCAATTGGGCTGAACAAGATTTTTTGCACGAGAATGGAAGTACGAACAAGAGGAAGAAGATGGAGCAATAACCAAGTCCTAAGGGAATTATAACGTAAAACCTATTAAAAAAACCCGCGGATGGGTACGTGTAATCTTTCTGTTGCCCCAAGTATTTTAACGAACAGCGAAAAGCTTGAAGCGCTGTACTTCTGAGAGGGTAAAACTCCTTATCAATGTTGAAACAATTTTATATAATAATAATTACAAAACCTAATATTTGTTGTTTTATCTAAACTTTATAGTATCAAATTATTTAATTTTAAGTATGCGTTTTCTCCTCATTAATTCCAAAGATATTTATTTTACTCCAAAAGTTAGAAGCTTTTATATAAAAAAGGATATCGATAATACAAATGAAAAATTAAAATAATACTATTAAATAAACTATGAATTTCATTTAAACTTAATCATTCAATTCTAGTTGAGAAAAAAAGCTTTATCTGATACTGTGATAAATAAAATTTTAGTCAAATTTTCTTGATATAAAAAAATTTAAGTGAAAAAATGAGCAAAAAATAACTTTTCGAACTTTATTAAACATCAGAGTAATTTTTTAATAGAATATGACAATTTGAAATAAAATAATTTAAAAGTATAGAAAAAATAGATTAATTTAATTTAATAGTGAAGAAACTTAATTTATTGGAAGATATTCGCTAGAATTAAATTAATTGGAGCTTAAATTTTAAGTAATATAATTACGATATTAATAAGTTATTATGACAAGAATTTAACAAATATAAGATAATATTTAATCTAAAAGAATATGATAAATATTATAAATAATACAATTTAATAATAAAATTATAACATAGAATAATGTATTGAAACAATTAAAAACTAAATAATAATTTTGACTATTAAAAATATTTAGAATCTAATAATAAAAATTATAAATAAATATGCATAAACAATAAAAATAATAAGAAATGAAAATGCTATAAATATAGTGTGAAAGAATTATATAAATTAAACTATTTGATTTATAATTTTTATTAAAATAATAATATTTATATTTATATATAACTTAAAATTATTTAAAACTATGCTTAAAATGTTTAAAAATAAAGAAAATTATTTTTTAAGGTATTTAATTATATTAAATAAGTTTAATTATATTTTTTAAATAAGATACATAAATTTTATACTTTCTTTTATTTCTAATTATATCTTAAAATAATATTATAGTTTTATTAAATTTTTAATCATTTTACAAGTTAAATATTTTAAATTTGATATCTAAATTCTTTTTAATTTATAAAGATTTTGCTAAATTAAAGTTATATGAAAAATTAATTAAAACTATTTTATAAATATAAAAATATATTATTTTAATATATAATAAGAAATTAAATATTTTTATAATAGATAAAAAGAATCCATTCATTATATAAAATTATTTATTATATTCTTTATTTACTTTATAATTTCTTGTTTAAATTTATTATCTATAAAATACATTTTTTTATAATGCAAAGGCTCTAAAATTCTAGTCTCACATTTTTTAATTTTTATATATATTTGAAAGTATGATAACCACTTGCTATAATATAATTAGAAAGAAATTCTCTTCGATAAAAGTATAAATATTACTTATCAACTTGATAGAGTTTTTAATTGATTACAAAATAGATTTTTATAATTAGTTTCGTCGAAAATGTTTAAAAAATAAATGTTAATAGAAAGGGATATTTTAAACTAAAAATAAGAAGGGATATATACTCTATTGATATAATTTATTTTATAAATAAATAATATTTCCTTATGTACCTATTTTAAGTAAAAAAATAGCCTTTTCCAGTCTATTAAACCTAGAATTTGAAAACTTTGATTTTAATTATAATTAGTAGAATTGCATTAATTATTAAATACTAATTATTACTAATTATTTTTCTATGAAATTTAATATATAAAAATAATAAATATACGTAAATAAATTATAAATAGTATTATAATAATATTATTTTCACTAATAATTAATAACTATAAATGAGTAAGTTTTTATAAAATTTAATTACCAGAAATATTTAAAATATTTAAATAATATTAAATTTTAAATAAGCAAGAATAATATTCAAATTTATATAGTTTATATTTTATTAATACAAATTTATCAAAAACTTTAATTTAATTTTATTTATTGTTCTTAGACAATCTTTAACTCTCCTTTTAATAAAAAATTGTTCTAATTTCATATTTTTTTATTTATAGGCATATTTGAATCAATAAAATTAAAAATAAATATGTTTTTAATTCAAAATTTTAATTTATTTTGCTACTTTACTTAACATTTAAAGTTAGAATCTTAATATTGATATAAATTATATTATTTTTAAAACATTTAGCGGGATTCATATTAAGTTTAGAAAAAGAATAATAAAATAAAAAATTAAATAATTTTTTTACTTATTTATTCAAATATTGAATACTTTCCATTTAAGAAAAAGTTAAAATTTGAGATTAGTAAAAAAATTAGTACTTGTACCATAATATACATCCATAATCGATTAAAAATAGTAAAAATTACCTATCTTCGAATAGACTGATTATAAAAATCTGAGATTTAGAGAATTTTTTAACATTTTTAACATTTTTAAAATTTTTAATTTTTTATATTTTGAAATTGAAAATTTCTAAGAATAATTATTTTTTTGTTGAATTTCTTTATTTAAAAAGTCAATCTATCTAGATTTGTAAGATTTTTATTTATAATATTTATCTTAGACATAAATATTGTTAAATATAAAATTTTTAATTCTAATTTTTTTAATTTTTTAAATTAATTAATTTATACTTTATTTTTTTCTTTTAGTAATATTTTTAAATAATTTAATAGAAATGTTAGTGTCAATTAAATAATTAGTAAATTTTATATTCTCTTTTTATAGAAAAATTTAATTTCTTAAGTTTTCCTTATAATTTTAATTTAACTTTTAAAAATATTTTACTACATTTCTAAGTTAAAATAGAGATTACATAATTTATTATATGTTTTATCTAAACATTAATAAAATATTTAAAATATTTATTTATAATATCATCTAGAATTATATATTTTCTTAATATTTTTTAAATTATATTTAATTAATTTTTTTGCATTTACTTTGGTTTTATATAAAATATTAATAGATTTTATATAAACTATTTAAAATTTTTATTAAACATAAAGAAAAATATTAATTTTCCTTATTTTAATTTAAAATATTATTATTCATTAATAAGAAATGCAATCACAGCTTTATTAAATATTTTTTCTAGAGGATAAGAAAATTTCTTATTAGTCTCTAATTAAACCTATCTTTAACTAGTTAAAGTAATTAGATTATTCACAAGTACAGTTAAAGTAAAAAGGAATTTTCTTTTAAGTTTTTATGAATTAATATTACTAAAGGAGTAAAGGAGGCTATAATATATTAAGTACTTGGTTTTAAGATAAATAGAGGATTTTAGATATATAAATAATTGACTCTATAGAAGATTAAGCTAGCTTTTCTTTATTTAATTATATAAAAGAATAATGTTTTCTTTTGACTATTTATTTTAGTACATATAATTACCTAAATGTTTTATAGAACTAGTATCATTTATAATTTAAATTTAATATATTCTTATACTCACTAAAATAAACTTAGATAAATTAAGACTAAATATTTTACAAAATGTATCTTTTTATCATTTTTCCAAACAAAAGTTAATTACAAAAGATATTTAATAAAAAGGAATATATAAATATAATTTAAATTTAGGAAAATTATAAATAATCTAAAAATCTAGCTTATTTTAATGACTCAGCTTCAAATAATTCTATAACTATCTATATCATCTTTTTAGGTTTAAATCTTTTGTAATAAGATTAATAAATGATGATGTGCTATAAAGCAAAACATAGAGAATTTTTGATTAGGAACAATAAGATATAGAATAATAGTAGATTAATAAAATGTATTAAGGGTAAATAATAATCTGTTAGATTAGTTTTAAATAGCTTATATTAGCTAATCTAATACTTATATTATCTAATACTACAAAGAAACATATTATGTTAAGTTTACTCTTTCTATTAATTCAGAAAATAATAATAGAATATATTAAAATATATTTTCTTACTTAAAAGCTGATAATTTTCTTAGTAACAAACAAGTTATTCTAAGAAAGAGAATATTAATAGTGGTACCAATATAATATAGATTTGTATAGAATAATAGAATTAAGTTTTTATCTTTAAATAATCTAGAATAATTTAGGTATTATTAATTAGAAATGATAATTACAAAAATAACATAAATAATAAATATTAGTTTGCTATAAAAAGAGAAAGTTATCTAAATGTATTTATTATAACTAATCTAATATCTAAATTAAAGAGAAATTAATTAATAACTAATAAAGCTAAAAGGATAAAATATTAAGTATTTAATAGACATAATTAAACATATTAAAGCTTATTTTAATAATAAAATTAAATATTACTATTTAATAATTGTAAGATAAAATTAGTGATACACCATTTATAGTTAGTTTAAATATTTACTTTCTACTACTTATATTTATTACATTTATATATTTTGCTTAGAATCAACATTATAAGTAAACAATTATATTAGTTTATTATTTTAAGAAAGATCTTTATAAATAAAAAGTTTTAATTAAATAGTAGTAAGAAAGTGGACAATTAAAAGAGTTTATCATATAAATTCTAAAAATAATTTGTTTTAAATAATTTGATGTTTTTATATATTTATTCAAACTAATTAATAAGAAGCTTGATTTATTTCATTTTTTTAATTAGTAAAAAGCTTAAAAAATAATTTTTTTGATTAAATGTAAGAGGAAAATAATAATTAATAACAGTAGCTTTTAAAAAATTGTAATATTTTATTTATTATTTAAAAGGGTCTATAAAGAAATAAGGTTTTTCTTATTAAGAGCCTTTTGATTTAAAGCACAAATAAATAGTAACTAATAAATGCATATTAAAGTTATTATAATAAGGATATAATTCTTCGTTATAAAACTTTTGATACAATAAATTATCCTTTTATTTAAAAGTAAAAGGATATAAAATAATTAAAATATTAAAAGTTTATACACTATTAGTTTAATATCTTGTCTCGTCTTAAGACAAAAATAGAAAAATCAATGTTTTAGAAATAAGATACTTATAAGTATGCTTAATAAATAATTTAATTGCTTAATTGTATTGAAATTAAGTAAGTAAAATTTATTGAGTTATTTAAATTAAATAATTATTGAAGTAAGTTATAAAAATTAAAATGGAGAAAAAAGAAAAGCAATTTACTAAAAGTATTTTTTTAAGAAAACTCTTAAGAGCGAGAAAACACATACTAGGGAAAATATCTCTACTTCATTTTAAGTATGAAATTCTGCCTAACTTATGCTACTAAAAGTTAATAAACAAGATTAGTTATGACCAAAGTAAAGGTATTTCTTTAATATTTTTTAGACTAAATCCTTACTGGTCACACTTCAGTTGTTAACTCGGTAGCCACATCAAGTGACATGAATTTAATTATATCAGGTTCAGGATATCCTGAAAATTCGATAAAGATCTGGAATTTCCAGACAGGTGCTCTCCAAAGAACTATAACAGGACATACTTCTAATATTTTATCGGTAGTAATCTCCCCAGACTCTAACTATATAGTATCGGATCTTATGACAAAACCATAAAGATTTGAAATTTCCACAATGGTGATCTTCAAAGAACTTTGTCGGGACATACTGATTGAGTTTGATCGGTAGTAATCGCCTATGACTCTAGATATATTATATCAGGATCTCGTGATAAAACTACAAAGATCTGGGATTTCTAGACTGGTCAGCTTTTGCGAAATCTTACTGGGCATTCAGGTTCTGTTTTCTCGGTAAAAGTGTCTAAGGATAATAGGTATATAATATCAGGTTCTTATGACAGAACAATTAAGATATGGGACTTCTCTTCTGGTTAGTGTATTCGTACTCTTTAAGGTCATAAAGGTGGTGTATATAGTATTCAGTTAAGTGTTGATTCAAGTGTTATCTTTTCTGGTTCTTATGACAGAACAATCAAGATCTGGAACTTTGATAAGGGTGAGTGTATATAGACTTTACAAGGACATACGTCGTTAATACTTTCTATAGCATTGATTGTTGATAATAGATGGTTGGTATCGGGAGCGGATGACAATACGTTAAGAAAATGGAGGATTTCGAATTGAGTAACTTGCTATTTGACTTAATTTAATTTTACGATTAAAGATATAAGATATTGGTAATGCATTTAAATGAAAGTTGAATGGTAATAATGTTTTTTGTTTTATGAAGTGTTTGTTCTTTATCCATTTACCAAAATTTTGTTATATTCTTAAACATTCTTGGTTTAAAAAAAGATTGAGTAATATAGGTTATAGAAATTAGTGAGGTATGTGATATAAAGTGGTAATGTTTAAAAATATTTTAAATATAATTTTTTTAAATTAAGACGTATAATAAATTTAAGTTTAATTTTATCATATAAAATTTTATAGATTTATTTTTAGATTTGGTAAAAATTTCAAGTTAAGTAAAAATTTTAATTTTTTTTATGGAGTAGTTAAAATATTATTTGTACATGCAAAGTTAGTTTATAATCTTGATTATTAATTAAAAATTTTAATTAAGTATTTGATTTATTTTTTATGATTGATATTTAATATTGATTATTATTAATTATTATTAATTATTATTAATTATTTATTATAATTATAAAATATTAAATTTTATGTTTAAAATTTTTCGTTTCCGATTGGGGAAAATTTTTCTGATGGTATTTTTTAATTAATTTTTTAATTTTAGAGCCTGAATTTCGAAAAATTTCAAATTTGTTTTTGTTCAGCGTTTTACACTACCAAAGATTTCTGGGACGGAATAAATTTTTTGATTTCGGGATAAAAAATCCTAAATAGGAATAAAATTTCAAGAAAAAATTCCGAATATAAAAGCTACGACTAACTATCTGTTTTTAGTTCGCGAAAAGACGTTAATTTAGAAGAGAAAAATAAGTTTTTTAAGAAAAAATTGCTATATTAAATATTTTTTATCTTTAAAATTTTTTCTCATTTCGTAATATTAAAATGAATAGCTTTAAAGATAAGCTTTCTGATTTTAAACAACTTGAATATATCTACTATGCATGTAGAAAATTGATTTTGTTTATTAATCTTAAAATTTGAATTTCTAATGAAGCTATTTTATTAAATTTGGAAGCTTTTGAAAAAAATTGATTGATTGTTTATCATATAGAAACATTTTTTAGTAAACTATATAAATAATTTGAATATATGCAAAATTATAAAAAATCTTAACTTTCTTGTAAATTATCTTATATTTCCATCTAAAATTAGAATAAAATTATATTCTAATATTAAATAATACGAATTAGCAAAATTAAAGTGTAAATAATTAAGAAATCAATATAGCTTTCATTATATCAAAAAAGTATAAAAAGAAAAGCTTTAATCTTTTGTATTAATTAAAATAATATACAAAGTGTAAGTTAATAACTATTATAATTATATCTATAAAAAATGGGAAATATTTCGTACAATATAAAAAGAAAAATATATAGCATAATAAAAAGCAAAGTTTCTACTAAGCTGATAATGCTAATAGCCCACAATTTCATAAATAACCTTAATAATGAGCATTTTTGTTTTATTCTAAATTATTAGACAATTAAATTATAATTTATAATTTAAGCATTCCTTTAATAAATGCTTGCTTTAATATATAATATAGTAATTTTTAATTTAAGATACTAAATATTCATAAACATAATAATATTTAAAGTGGTTTAATAAATATAATTTTTAAAAGATTAAACACTTATTTTAATTTAAAATATCTAATCAAGAAATTAAATTAAAATGTTTTTATGTTCATTTTCTAATTAAATAGTCATTATTTTTTTCCTTATTTATCTATTTTATTAATATTTTAAAGATTGTAATTATATTTATTCATAAAGTATGATATCAACTGAAAATTGCTAGATTATTTAAAGATAAAAACTTAATTATTAAAACAATTCTTTTATAAGATAAACAGTAATAAGATGATATTATAGCTTAAAAAGAAAATTTTTTCCTACAAATTGATTTATTAAAAAAAATTAATTTTATATGAGGTTAATTGAAGATGTGCAAGAATTTGAGGAAATATAAAATAAATAGGTTATAAGATGCAATAAATCGTCAAAAATATTTAGAATCTTTTCTGCAAACTTATCTCCATCTATTCTAAATGAAGAATTTAGATTTTTGTAAAACAACTCTAAGGTTTTTATTAGTCCAAGTAGCAGTTTAACTCTCTTTAATTGATCTAATAAAAGTTTTCTTTCTATTGAGTCAAATATTTTTAAACATCTATCAGTGTTGCTATCAGTTTAGTCTTACTTTTAGCACTTTCCGATAGTTATCAATTATTTGTTATATTATTCAAATTTATTAAGTTTTTTATCTGATTTTTATAAATCCCATTAATGAAAAACGAATCAAATTTCTCTAATAAATCAGATTGTATAGTCTTTTTGTTAAAGCTTTATCATATAGTTTTATAATAATATTAATAAGAGAAATAGGTAGTCAGTTTTTTTCAATCATCTTTATTTCCTTTTTTAATATTGAAATTTTTGCCAAAGTATTTAATTCCTAAGGGATTCTTCCAAATCTTAACATGTTATTCAAAAAGAGTGAAGAATTATTATCAAATATTATCCTCCATATTTCAGAAGTTCACTTTTTATTCTGTCTGGACCAGCTGTATTTCCTTTCGTAATTTCTTTTATAATTTCTTGTATTTCTTGTATGGTAAAAGATAAAATCCTTATAAATATGAGAGTTGATAATCTTTAATCTCCAAAATACAATCTTATATTTTATCTATTTTTTAATTACTGAGAATTATATTATTTAGTTAGATTAAAATTTTTCTTAAAAATAAATTCTTCCATGACTCAATGGATTTATTTTTGATTTCTTAATTAAAGTTAATTTCATTATTTTTTTAGGGTTTTTAATTTTCTTAGTATGTGAAAATATTTCTTTAGCATCTCCATTTAGAAGTAAAAGTTTCTTTTTTGCTTTGTTTTTTTCAAACTTTCACAAATTAGAATTGAAGTCATTCAGAATGTCGTTCCACTTTTTCATGAAGATTAGTTACTTATTTGTTTATTCTTCCAGAAATAATATATGCTTCTTATATACTGAGTTAGCCCTTTTAGGCCTACATAATTCTTAATAAAATCTCAAGAAAATTTGTTATAACTTGAGTCTAGAATAAAGGATCCTAATGTTTAATCAGCATTGTATTAGATGTTATTTTTATAAATTCATATTAAACTTCAAGAATCTTAATCTATCTAAAAGAATTCTAAAGAACACCCAGAACATTATAATACAACAATGGAGTTATGTAAGGAAATTCGCATGGACCAGTTTTAGCATTGTTGTATTATGATATAGTAATTATATATTTGGAAAGTAAAAGTACCTAATTGAGATTCAAATACCAGGGTTGGAGTATTAACTTTGCATGCAGACGATGAGCAGATGATCTATTTCTTCTTTCCAAAACTTCAAAGTAGATGCAGGAGTTAATAAATGAAACAAGTAAGATTTTTATATAAACTCACTTAAAGATAAATGTTATCAAATCTGAATGTATCTAAATTTTAAAGAAACATTAGAAATAATAAATTTAAATCTATGATTAGATAATTAACCAATTATTTAAAAGAAACTAGTAACATATTTAGATGTAATGCTACATTAGAAGAAGAATTTTAATTCCCATTGTAAAGAAGTCGCGTTCAAGTATTTAGCTGCAATGAAAAAAGCTGTTTTTAACTTATAAGATATAAGAATGTGATTTCTTGACATTTTAAAACTTTATGCAAACTTTTTACATTACCTAAAGCAAAATATGGAGAGAACTAGTACCATGGTGTATTCAGAAAGGAATAACTGGAGTTTTGAATAGAATCGAATCAAATATGAGAATGATTTCAAGAAAAGCATTTTAAGCAGCAACACTTTAAATGAAGCTATTTTATTTTATATTAATTTTAGATAAAACAGCAAATAATAATTGATTTATTTATTTATTTATAATTATATAAAATTGTTTCTCTGCTATTAAGAAATTTCAAGAAGTACAGTGTTTCTAGCTCCTCGCTGTTCGTTAAAATTTTTGGGGTAACTTTATGATTTCGCGTTCCCATCTGCGATTTTTTTAGATAGTTTTACCTTTCTACATTCCTGTCGGGCTTGGTTATAACTCCATATTCTTCCTCTTATACATTCTTCCATTCTCGTGCAAAAAAATCTTGTTCAGCCCAATTGCTTCTGTTCGCTTTGCTTATCACAAATTCCTTTGTTTCTATTGAAACTTCTTACAGTTCTGATATAGCTTTTATTGGTTTTAGAAGCGAAAGCATCTTTTCTGAATCGGAATTAGTCTCATTTGAGGTTAAGCTTAGGGTTTGACGATCATTGAGATCGATCCAATATTTAGCTATTCCATTCTTGATTCTTTTAGGAGTTAAATTTCCTATTCTTATTTCACTACTTAATCCCTCAGCTAAGTTGTGTTTTTATCCTAATGGTTTGGATGCCGAAGAACGCATCCATTTGCGTTCATAGTCATCTATACGATCCCCGTCCATTTAATTCTTTTCTTTGTGGCTTGAAAATTAGCTTTTTGTTCTAGTATTTTAACTTTTAAACTTCTTCATTAAAGTTCATCACCCTTAATGCAAACTACGCTACATCAAATTGCTCAGAGTTAAAGCCAAAGGATCGTTCCTAGTCACGCAATACCATCTCCTACTGCCTTCGAGGTCTCTCTTCCGTGTTCGGAGTTTACCAAGTTTTTTTCTGTCGTTTACCCGGCTTTGAAAGTTGTAGGTCTATTATTAGTTTTTTTGCTGATAAAAGGTTGGGCTAATTAAAGAAAAAACGTGAGGTTAGAAGAAATGGCATCTCGCTTGCTCTCTTCCTTTTTGTCTTTGGAAGAGGTAGTAAAGAAGCCCTATTGGAAGTTTGGCATTTTTTAAATTTCATATAAATAGATGTAATTTATAATTATCCAAGCTAGAAAAAAACTTAAAATTTTATAAAGTTAATAATTTAAAATAATTTAATTATTAGATTTAACCTTTTTAAATAAAATTTAATTTTCAAATAAGCTTACTAAATATTATTGCTTTTAAGAAAGCATCTTAAACATTTTTTATTTTAAGTTTTGAAAATTAAATTTAATTTAATTTTATTTATTTTAAATTAAATTAAATTATTAAATATGTTAATGTAAATAATCTTAAATAGTTTTAGCTTTTAATATTGCTTCAATAAGAGCTTGCAATATTATTAGAATATAAATATTTAAAAGATAGTTTAATTAAAATTGTTTTTAAAGTTTCTATCTATATAGAAGACAAAAAACTCAAACTCTATAGATATATTTCACATTTCAAATGACGTGGATCACCATGCAAAGCAGCCCCCCTAAATTTATGAGAATGATGAAAAACATATAGGATATCCTGCCACGTCTTCTATTTGCTGTTATATTCTTTCTTTTTCTTGGTTGAAGATTCCTACTACTTAAATAGATTTTTCTGAAGGAATATAGTCAGTTTCCTCTTATGTTTCCTCTTATATTTCTTCCTGCTTTTCTTCACTTTCTTCTACATATTTTTGTTATGCATCCTGATTTGTTCTTATAGTTTATCCTAATTACATTGCTATAAGACTTGCTTATTCTTTACATGATTTTCTTCTTTTTCTCTAATTCATATCGTAATTGTTAAGCTTGGAAGTTTTTTCTTGAAAACCTCATATACTGCGCTATTTTAAAATACTGTTCTTGCAATTATAAATAAAATAAATTTGACTCCTAAAGGTGGCGTAGGTTTTTCTTCTTTATAACCATCTAATTTTCTCTTATATAACTCGAGCATTTTCTTCAGTTCAATCTTTTGCTAAACTGAAAATAATAATTTTTCATTCTTTGCTATTTTAAGATGTATAAATTTGATTTGAAAAGGGAGATCTTAAGATTTGATAAATATTTAACATTTATTTAGTTTTATTTACTTTTTCTTATTCAGTTTATTAAGTACTAAGAACATTTTAAGTATTTTAGTCTATTTTTAGTGGTATGGGAGCATTTTATTATACTAATCTAAGCATTTCCTGTTCAAACAGCACATCTATTAAACTTACTAGCTCCTAGAATAAATTCGGTAACTCCGGCTTCACTTAAGGAGCTTTTCCCACTTGGACAGATTGCTAAACATAGAATAGTAATTCCATTCAAATTTTTACAATTTTACCTTACTAAAAAATAATTCTTCTAAGTAGAATATAAGCTAGACATTCTTCGGTGTCTCTAAAATACTGTTCTGAAGCAATCTAATTCAAAATTTCAACTTATTGTCGTATTTTGCACTGAACTTCATACTTTTTTGTGTAAATAATAATTTAATTAATTAATTTTATTATTTTTAAATTAAATATACAAATTATTTATTTATCAATTCATAGTCATTTAACATTATTTAAATAACATTTAACTATATCAACAGTAAGTATCAAAACTACTATTACTACTATCAAATATACTATTTACATATTTTTACTAACAAACCTAAATAACTAATTTCAAATTACTTCTTATTCCTTAATTCTTTAATAACTTATATAATATCTATTTATTATTTAACATACAAATATTACATTCTACTATTATAACAAAAACTATAACCTATTTTACTTCTACTAAATCCAAACCCATACCTAGTTATTAGATTATTAGAAACTAAAAAAAACTAAATACCATTTACTTTATTCCTATTAATATCAAACCTTTACTCTAATTATTTCTATTTCTCAAATAAGAAAAAGAAGCAATAGTTTGAAGGATACTTCTAAAATTAAAATTTAGAAATTTAAAATGTTTGGTTCAAAGTTTCCTTCTTAATAAACCATTATTTGAGTTATTTGCTTTAC